>CAUYSK010097488.1:0-19620 GCA_963575035.1 Avahi laniger | reverse complement strand
TATATATAGAAGAAATTAGCCGGGCATGGTGGCGCATGCCTGTAGTCCCAGCTACTCGGGAGGCTGAGGCAGTAGGATTGCTTGAGACCAGGAGTTTGAGGTTGCTGTGAGCTAGGCTGACGCCACGGCACTCTCCCCAGGCAAGAAAGTGAGACTCTGTCTCAAAAAAAAAAAAAAAAAAAAAAAGAGTTACTCGCTTTGGGCACCCTTGTGAACAGAACCCAGGGTGTAGATATCTTCAACAACTTTCAAGAAAAATGTCATGAAGTTGGACTGAATTTGGTAAGTTTAGTGAGTGTATGTAGAGACAGTGCACCTTCCATGACAGGAAAACATGAAGGGTTTATTGCTCAGATAAAAAAGTATTAACAGATCCAGATGTTCTCATTTCTTTTCATTGTATCTTGCATCAGCAAAATCTCTGTGCTAAAGTTACTATTTTAAGTGACACTTTGCAACAACTTATAAGTATTGTTAGCTATATTCATGCAAATACAACATGGCATCTTCAGTTTTGTAACATGCTAAAGTTGAATGATGAAGTATTCAGTGTGGGTTTGCCATGTCATTCTAAAGTGTGTTGGTTATCACAGGGACAGGTGTTAGCCAAAATTTTATCTCTGTGAGAACAGATAGTTAAATATTATGAAGAACAGAATCGGCAATGTGAATTATTGAAAGAAGATTTCTACAGGAATGCAGCATTTCTGTGTGATATCATGTCAAATCAAAATGACTTGAATATTTCTTTGCAAGGTAAAACTAAATCTATATATGATATGTGGCAAAAAATCCAAGCATTTTGAAAAAAGCTATCTTTTTTCAAAACATTTCTTCTTCAAAAGGAAATTTCAGATGAACATTTTCCCCAGTTAGCAAAGGTCATTGATAAGCAGGATGATATATATGAATCATTTGAAGACTACGCAGCTGTGACAGACCTATTAATTGGAGAATACAATGAAAGGTTCACTGGTTTTGAGAATAATGACATCACACTTGAATTAGCATTTTGGCCTCACCTAGTTGATATCACCAAGGCACCTAAAGAACTACAGATGGAATTGATTGAGCTCTCACTAGATGACATTTTAAAGTCATTATTTGATGCTAAGAAAGATCCTGTTGAAATATGGAAAAATGCAGAATACCCACGCCTCCAATAACATGCCCTAAAAATGCTTTCTTGCTTTTCAACCACTTATTGCTGTTAATCTACATTCTCCTACCTAACCCAAATCAAGATGCCCTTCAGGTCACAAATGACTAATATCCATCTAGAGGATCAACTGAAACTGTGGACCTCCATGCTGCAACCAAATATTCAAATGCTTTCTAACAAAAAACAGACACAACGAAGTCATTAAAAGGTTATTTAACTTTAAAATTAACAAATAGTTTTCATTTTTTGATACTATTAAGTACATAGTAGTTAGATTTTTGCAAAATAATGTACATTTTTAAGTATATCTAATTGAAGTTTCTTGAATACAGCCTTATTTTCTAACAGCTAAATTAATGTGGCCTTCTAACATGAAAAGGTTCCCCACCCCTGAACATAGGGATTGACTCCAACTCCAACAAGGACAAGTGGGGATTTATAGCCAAGGAGCAGGGTGAGTGGTCAGTGGATGGGAAATAACTAAGAGAAAACATCAGAGGTAGGGGGATTCTGGCTAAACTGACCTGACAGGATTTTTGCTAAAACTGACTAAACAGGCAGAGCCATGGGACTAAAGACAGAAGCCAAGATCAGGGCCTAGTTAGAAAGAGGACTCAGAGGAGCCTGACTCAAGTTTGGTCAAAGGAGAGTCTTTGTCAGAAAGCACAAGCAATAAAGACAACATAGCAGTAAAATTAATGTATGATGAAGGAGAATTTTTGTGCATTGCTTGGCAGGAATCTGCTTTAACCATTGTGATAGTTTATTACACAAATTGGGTCATTTTCATCATACCCAACTAAATCAGAGTTGAGGAGCCATGAGGAAAAAGCACTTGGGGCACATAGCACCTGCTCCAAGAATTGAATTTTCTGCAAGGCCAGTGATGGAAATTGTCAGCTGTAACTCTAAGACCAGTTTTACCTACTAAGTGCTCAAACAACATGCAATGACTTTAAGGCTAGTTTTACCTACTGCCAGAACTCACCAATCAGAATTTGCTAGCTCCCAAAAGCTTCTCTAGTGCCAATGAGCATCCTTTCAAAACACATGTACATAACATTTCTCTAATAAAGCTCCTAATGTTATCTTTGTTCTTCAGAGGTACTGAAGACCGCACTGCTTTGTGTTTATGCCCCAAACTGCAATTCTGTGATTCCCAAATAAAACGTTTAATTTAGAGATTTGTCTCTATATTTTTTTATTTCAACTTTGACACCATTCACCATTAGTATGGTATGTTTAAAGGTTTTCCCCCAAGGTGAGTAGTATACTGAATTTAAAAATTCATTCTATTGTAATTCTGATAATTGCTTTGCTTTACATCCTACTGTGGACTTGTTGGATATTTAGGAGGCTGTAAACTACCCAGAGAAACAGCGAATTTGTAACGAGGAAATTTGTAAGGAGGAAATTTGTAACGAGGAATTTGTAGTGTTACTGTAAAAGAGTAACAGAAGGGGAAAATTGTAAGAGTAAATAAACATAAAATTGAATTTTTCCTGTTGCCAAAAGGGAAAGAGAATTTTCCCCACTTCGCTTTTCTTGGGGCATTTCCTTGAGAAGACTTGTATTTGTAAATCCTTCCTTTGATACATAAGCTTCTTGCTAGCCTATAACCCAGGAATGTCTTTCGTAAAGGCCTTGGAGCCAGCTCTTTGAAATGTGAACATGAAGGAAGCTAGTGGCCCTGTTTCCCTGTTGCCGGGGGAATTTAGCCTAGGTGCCTGGCTCCAAGCTATAAGTACCTGCTTGTCACAGAGATATGAGTTTTATTTTTTCCTTTAGATAAAGGCAATTAACTAGCACAGATGGCTACTTCAGTTACCGGGTGAACTTACGACTTGCCTGGGAGTATTTAGTTTTCACCCTTGGCTGCTGCTGTACAGTCAGGCCAATGAGTTGCATACCTGGACTTTCTGGTTCCTTCCACCACTTTTGGAATGTATGAAACACTACATCTCAAAGCGTGTGATCTGGTTTCCCAGACAGCTACCAGAGGGGCAGATGATGCAATCTAGAGTGTGGAAGAATTAATGCCTTTGGGGTAAACTTTGACCAAAAAGAAAAGGAATTCCCTCTCCTTTCTCCTTCCCATGCACTGTTCCAAGCATGGTTTCTTGGGAATATTTTTGCAGAAAAAGGCAGTTTGGGTGATTTTTGCAGCAAACTGCTCAGCTCTGTAAACTATATACTTGCTCCCCTCCATCAGTCTCCCCTATGAAATCTTCCATAAATTATCATTTTATAACTATTGCCTTGTGAAGTGAATTTTATCTTGGAGAATAAAACAGATTGAGTCTTGCACCAAAATGCAGGGGAAGCTGCACACAGCCAGGTTAGAAAATATTATATTAATCTATAATAATAATAGGTTTTCTACATGCCAACAGTAACCATTTATAAGACAAAATGGCAAAAAATCACACTTATATAGTGACAAAAATAAGTAAAATAAAAACAGACCAATTGCAGCAGGATAGCAGATATAGCCCATGTCCCACCCAACAGCCCATCGAACTCGGAAGGAAAATGTTTTCAAGGATAAATTTTTAACAGTACAGGAAAACAAGAAAAGGTATCATTAGGCCACTAGAAGTACTGAGGCATTCCTGGTAGACAGAAAGTAGGTGGGATCAGACTGACACAGAAATCCAAGGAGATGCTTGTTGCCCTTTCTTTGGCTCTCCCTTTGCTGCGACAATGGGTCCGGCTGTCATCTGTGGTGTATGTACCATGCTCTGTAAACCTATATCTTGCTCTTGCCCTATAATCCTATCTTTCTCTCCTCAATAAACCTTGTTTTCATGCTTGCCTGGAAAAAAAAAAAAAGAAATCCAAGGAGATAAGATTGCAGCTTAAATCACAGCAGGCAAACTCTCCTTTGTGTAACAAAGCCTCTGAAACACTCCAAAGCCAGACTCAAAAAAATGCAAAGAGATAAAGAGCAGGCATGGGCTTTAAGATAATCATCAGGTAAATTAAGGTTCATTTGTAGCACCTGAATCATCCAGATTCCCCTCCAACATCACATACAGATTGGCTAACGGCAGCCACTTTTGCCTCTAAGATGAAACTCCAAGAATTATTCATTAAAGAAAGTGAACAGTTTGGCTATACCTTCTCTATAATACACATGAACATTAAAAATATGACCATGTATTAGGCCATAAATCCAATCTTGATAAACTGCCCCCCCCGGTAATAAAATGAGAAGTGAACACAATACAATAAAACTAAAACAACATTATCTACTAGGATAATGTTGAGGGTGTTAAAAAACACCCTTAAAGACTACTCGAAGATGACTGGGCAAACAAGTTTGAGCAAACTTGTCTACCTTCCCACCAATCCACTGAAGTGACAGGAAACATTTCATAAAATACTGGAACAAGAAAGGCTGCTGTCTAGGGACCAGAAATTTTAAAAATTCCTGAAAAATAGAAAACAGCTTAGATGACATTATAAGGGTGAAGGGAACCACAAGCCAAAACAAGCAGGAGAAAACAATTAAGAAGGTAAGAGCATATCCAGTGAAACTCTAAGCATAGGCAAATGGATAGAAAGGGCAAGAACTGGCAGGGTGCAGTGGCTCATGCCTGTAATCCCAGCACTTTGGGAGGTCAAGGTGGGAGGATCTCTTGAACTCAGGAGTTGGAGACCAGCCTGGGCAATAGCAACACCCCATCTCTACAAAAATTTTTTTAAAAAAATTAGCTGGGCGTGATGGGCTTCCCTGGGGTTGCTGATCTCTTCATATGCTACTAGATTCTTTCTTTCCCACAGCCGGTGGGTCCAGGCATTTTTATCCCCCTCTAGTCCCAGCTACTGGAGAGGCTGAGGAAGGAGGATCACTTGAGCCCAAGAGTTGGAGGCTCAGTGAGCTCAGCCCACCCCAGCCCCCACGCTCTTGGTTGCGAGGCCCTTGGTGGGCAGTCTCATGCCTCTGTGCAGTGGATTTTTCCATCTGTTGCTTCCCTACATCAAGACTAAGTGGATTCTTCTATTCCTGTCCACCACATGGCCTATGGTGGTCCCTCCTTCCCGATTCCTCCACGTTTCCCAGTCAACAGTTTCATCTGTCTCCTCCTATACACTCTCAAGTGGATTGTCCCAGCCCCTGAACCTGAAGATTGTTCAGAGAGCCAAAGGGCCAGTACACCCAACTGCCTGTTGCAGAATCCTGCTCCAGGACTGGGGTGGACAGTGTCTATCAAGATAAAAACTAAAAGCATCCTCCACTAGAATCCCAGCTCCACGTGGGCAGAGGTATTGTCTGCCTTGTTCCCTGATGTCTCTCCAGCACCTAGAACAGCGCTTGGCATAGAGTACATGTTCATTAGGTGTTTGTTGTATAGATGACTCCTTTGACACAGCAATTCCACTGCTAGGAATCTGTCCTAAAGAAACACCCACACATGTGCACAGAGCTGTGTGCGCAAGCACGACAGAGGGTAAACAACTGGGAAAAGTTTGCAAATATTTATTTATTGACAGTGACTGATGCAGGGTAAACAATAGGGGTTTGCAGCAAGGAGCACTCGCTGAACAGGAAACAGTGTTTGTAATGTGTGTGTAAATGCAAAGAAAAAAGTCTGGAATTAAACACAGATCTTTCCTCAGTAGTTCTTTTTTTTTTTTTTTTTTTTGAGACAGAGTCTCACTCAGTTGCCTGGGCTAGAGTGCCGTGGCGTCAGCTTAGCTCACAGCAACCTCAAACTCCTGGGCTCAAGTGATCCTCCTACCTCAGCCTCCCGAGTAGCTGGGACTATAGGCATGCGCCACCATGCCTGGCTAATTTTTTCTATTTTTAGTTGTTTAGCCAATTTCTTTCTATTTTTAGTAGAGACGGGGTCTCGCTCTTGCTCAGGCTGGTCTTGAACTCCTGACCTTGAGCGATCCTCCTGCCTCGGCCTCCCAGAGTGCTAGAATTACAGACGTGAGCCACCACGCCCGGCCTCCTCAGTAGTTCTGTCTAGGGAGAGAGGAGGGTAGTGTTTTCTGTGCAGAGAATTTCTGACACTGCTTGTTTTCTAAGGTAGGTACATGGATACACAGGCAGAAAAATTCAGTAGGTATGTTTTGCTCATCAATGAAATATTAATATCTAACAGAATGCTTGGCATATAATAACAAAAACAATGCTAAACTTTTCACTGTTGTGAACTCTTCCTTTCACTTGCTATACTCCTGATAGCCAGGCGTTCACAGCCATGCCCGTGTTCATGAAAGGCCATCAGGTTCTGCTTCTCATCACGGGCACGTGTCACATCCCTGAAGCTGAGGCAAAGAAAGAGAAGGAAAATAAGTAGCAGTGAGTTCCTACCACCTGATAACTCAATGCCCAATTCCTCCTGACCTGCAGACCTCACACACTCTGATTCTGGCCTACCCCAGGACCTGCACATACCTCCCACTGTTCCTCAAAGTGAACTTCCTGTTCATGCCACAGTGACTCCCTCATCTGGTTTATGAACTCCTAGGCTACAGGAAGGGGTGGCCTGCACGTCAGGGCTGACCTGGGGTTTGGGAGCCCACAGCATCCTGTGTAGGGAAGATTCCTGGATATACAGGGCAGGGAATAAGAAGAGCACTGGAAATCTCATCATTTAGCCTCAATGCTGCACCTCAGGGGATTAGAAGGGAATGATTTGGGGAACAAATGACAAGATGGGATACCAATACCAATAACAGAACAGCACATTTGTTGGGGTGTGGGGGATGGGCTGAAGGGTCACTTACAGAGTCAGTCTTCGTCTTCTTCTTCTTCTTCTTCTTCTTCTTCTTCTTCTTCTTCTTCTTCTTCGGGGTCGCTGATCTCTTCATATACTATTTGATTCTTTCTTTCCCGCAGCCGGTAGGTCCAGGAATTTTTACCCTTCTTCTTGTATCCTATGATGGAGAAAAGTTGTACAATGAGGTTTGGGTGGGTTGGGGAGTGTGAGGCCCTATTTTGTCAGAAAAAGAGATGTCTCCTCTCTCCCAAGTGCCCACAGGCCTTCTACATCCTCTGTTTTCACATCTTGTGGCTCAGAGAGGCTGAGATGTTAGACCTGTACCAATACAGACCAAATGTCAGTTTTAGCTTCTGGCTCCTTCCACTGTCAGGTTTAGATTCCTAACCTTTTCACTTACCAGAACATTCACTCATGCCTTATTTCGTTCAGCATATATTTGTTAAGAGCATACAGGCATACCTGTTTATTGAACTTCTCTTCAATATGCTCCATAAATATTGCATTTTATTTTTAAAAATTTAAGGTTTGCAGCAACCCTACATCAAGTCTATCAGTGCCATTTTTCCAATAGCATGTGCTCACTTTGTGTCTCTGTGTCATATTTTGGTAATTCTCACAATATTTCTGATTTTTTCCATTATTATTATATCTGCTGTGGTGATCTATGATCAGTGATCTTTTATGCTACTATTGTAATTGTTTTGAGGTACCAGGAACTGCACCCATAGAAGACAGCAAACTTAATCGATCAACGTCGTGTGTGTTCTGACCGTTCCACTGATGGGCCGTTCCCCGTCTCTCTCCCTCTCCTTGGGCCTCCCTATTCCCTGAGACACAATAATATTCAAATTAAGCCAGTTAATAACCCTACAATGGCCTCTAAGTATTCAAGTGAAAGGAAAGGTCATATGTCTCTCAGATTAAATTAAAAGCTGGAAATGATTAGGTTTACTGAGGAAGGCATGCAGGAAACTGAGATAGGCCAAAAGCTAGGCGACTTGTGCCAGTTAGCTAAATTGTGAATGCAAACGAAAATTCTTGAAGGAAGTTAAAAGTGCTGCTCCAGTAAACACATGCTTGATAAGAAAGCAAAACAGAATTATTGCTGATAGGGAGAAAGTTTTAGTGGTCTGGATAGAAGATTAAACCAGCCACAACATTCCCTTAAGCCAAAGCCTAACCCAGAGCAAGGTCCTAATTCTCTTTAATTCTGTGAAGGCTGAGAGAGGTGAGGAAGTTGTAGAAGAAAAGTTGGAAGGTAGCAGAGATTTGTTCATGAGATTTAAGGAAAGAAGCCATCACCATAAAAGAAAAGTGCAACGTGAGACAGCAAGTGTTGATTTAGAAGCTGCAGCAAGTTATCTGGAAGATCTAGCTAAGGTAACTGAAGAAAACAACAGATTTTCAATGTAGATAAAAAGCCTTATATTAGAAGAAGATGCCATTTAGGACTTTCATAGCTAGAAAGGAGGAGTCAATGCCTGGCTTCAAAGTTTCAAAGGACAGGGTGACTCATTTGTTAGGGGCTAATGCAGCTGGTGACTAAGTTGAAGCCAATGCTCATATACCATTCTAAAAATCCTAGGGCCCTTAAGAATTATGCTAAATCTATACTGCCTGTGCTCTATAAATGAAACAACAAAGGCTGGGTGACAGCGCATCTGTTTATAGCATGATTTGCTGAATCTTTTAAGCCCACTGTTGAGAATTACTGCTCAGGAAAAAGATTCTTTCAAAACATTACTGCTCATTGACAATGCACGTGGTCACCCAAAAACTCTGATGGAGATGTACAAGCAGATTAATGCTGTCTTCAAGCCTGCAAATACAACATCCATTCTTCACCCCATGGATCATGGAGTAATTTCAACTTTCAAGTCTTATTATTTAAGAAATACATTTCAGAAGGCTATAGCTGCCACAGATATGATTCCTCTGATGGATCTGGGCAAAGTAAATTAAAAACCTCCTGGAAAGGATTCATCATTACAGATGCCATTAATAACATTCATGATTCATGGGAGGAGGACAAATTATCAACATTAACAGGAGTTTAGAAGAAATTAATTCCAAACCTCATGGATGACTTCGAGGGATTCAAGACTGCAGTGGAGGAAGTCACTGCAGATGTAGTGGAAATATCAAGAGAACTAGAATTAAAAGCGGAACCTGAAAATGTGACTGAATTGCTCATGATCAAACTTGAACAGATGAGGAGTTGCTTCTTAGGGATGAACGAAGAAAGTGGTTTCTTCAGATGGAATCTACTCCTGAAGATGCTGTGAACATTGTTGAAATGACAACAAAGGAGTTAGAATGTGACATAAATTTAGTTGATAAAGCAGTGGCAGGTTTTGAGACGACCAACTCCTATTTTGAAAGATGTTCTGTGGATAAAATGCTATCAAACAGCATTGCATACTACATAGAAATCTTTCATGAAAGGAAAAGTTAATCGATGCAGCAACATTGTTGCTTCATCTTCATTCAAAGCAACTTCATTGTTGTCTTATTTTAAGAAATTGTCACAGCCACCCCAACTTTCAGCAACCATCAACCTGATTAGTCAGCAGCCATCGACATTGAGGCAAGACCCTCTATCAACAAAAAGATTATGACTTGCTGAAGGCTCAGATGATTTTTAGCACTTTTTAGCAGTAAAGTATTTTTTAAATTAAGATATGTACTTTTTTAGACACAATGCTATTGTGCACCTAATAGACTACATATAGTATAGTGTAAACACAATTTTCATATGCACCGGGAAACCAAAAAATGTGTGTGACTTGCTTTATTGCAGTGATCTGGAACTGAACCCACAATACTCTAAAGTATGCCTGTATTAGGTGTCAGGCATTGAACTCAGTAAGGTATGTTCCCAGGTTATCACAGATGGAATTACTTGAATACCTTTCAATCATCAGGCCTTCTAGATTTAATTTAATGCCTCCAGGCAGGGCACGGTGGCTCACACCTGTAATCCCAGCACTTTGAGAGGCTAACGCGGGAGGATCACTTGAGGCCAGGAGTTCAGGACCAGCCTGAGCAAAATAGTGAAACTCCTGTCTCTACAAAAAAAAAAAAATTTAATGCCTCCAAACAATTTATGAACTACGATTCTTTATTTCCATTTTATGGACCAGGAATCTGGAGCTCAGAGAATTTAGAAGGCTTGCTCAAAGTCACATGGCTTTTATATGGATGACAATTCAAGTCTGTGGTTCTGGAAGTCATGTTTTAACATCTCAGCTGGTGCTGGGTGAGTTCTTCAGCCCAGCCTGCACCCAGGCCCGTCCAGGGTCCATGCTACACACCATACCACACGCACGAACATAGGCAGCAAAGCCAGAGGGTTTGTTCCTTAGTTTCCTTCTCTTACCTGTTTTCTTACTCTGCTTCCTAGAGTTTCTTGCTTTTCCAGTGGAGCACAGCTGTCTCTGAGCCCGTTCCGAGTCACGTGTTCCTGACACTTCCTTCGAATCATTTTCTTTCTTTGCTGCCTTCTTGGGTATCACCTTCTTAATGTGAAGGTCACATATAAAACAGTGTCAATGGCATTTCTCTAATGCTTTAGAGCTTATGAAGAGTATTTTCACATGCATTACCTTAATCAATGTTCTCAATAACTCTGGGAGATCATTACACTATCTGTACCTAAATTATGAGGAACCTGGGAGGTTAGAAGGGAAAGGAATGGCCTAAATGAGCAGTGAAGGACTAGTTTCCAGGATTAGAATGCTTGACTTCACGCTCTTTCCAGACTGTCATTCTTGCAAAAAGCAAAAATCTCCATGTATTTGAGAGTGTGGTATACAGAAGATTTGGGGGAAGAATAGCATTCTAAGAATCCACAAGGTCTGCAAAAAGTGCTTCTATAAAATATAGGGGATAGCGTCTAAGCTTACAGGCAGCGACTGGGATGGTAAATATAAAAACATACACAGGGGACAAAGCACTGGTGGAAAAAATGATGTGGGGGAGATGAATATAGGAAAGAGAGAGGAAAGAAATGGTTCACAGAAATTAATCAATTAATCTAGGCAGCAAAAAAAGCAGTGCCAGATGTGGCACAGCAACCTACCCTGGTAATGAATGTGGAATTAGACAAGGTGGTACCCGTATCAATTCTGTTGCGTCAGGATGTGTCATTGGCCAGCAATCTTAAGCTACTTTTCACTGAGCTTCCTCATTTATGAAATAGCGAATAATACATGTAAAACAGGCTAAGGGAAAATATTTTCTGAGCTTGTAAATACTGTTTAAATGTGGTAATAATAAAAATTAACATTTTTTCCATGATTCTTTGAATTTGCTCTATAATGGTCTCCACGCTGGCTACCCGACTTTCAGATCCCTTTAACCTCTGAACTGCAGTTGTGGAAATCACTCATTTAATAAATATGCAGGCACCTCTGAAGGTTCCCCTGGGCTGGGACTGGGGCTTCAGAGATGTCCCAGGTGCAGACGAGGCCCTCAAGGAGCTCACAATAGGGAGGGGTCAACAGTCAAAGCTATTCCCACATCGTGGGAGCGGCCCCGCAGTAGAGCAGAGGCCAGCTGTCCTTTAGTCAGCGTCTAATGGAAGCATCAGCCAGCTGTGTAGGGTAAAGCCCTAATGGGCAACGCCTGGATTTTATAAACAAATGAAAACATGAATGAGCTTTGAAATGGTTTGGGGCACTGCCACTGCAACTCAGGCAAATTATTTAACATCCCTGTACCACAATAGCCTCGACTTTACTACTATTATTATTTTACTTATAAATAATAATAACATCCTCATTATTATTTGGAGATAATTGGAAACAACATCATGGAAGTTTTCATAAGGATTAAAGAAATTAATCTGTGCAAAGTGCTTAAAATACTATCTGGCATCACGATGAAAACAAAAGAAGTATTAGCTATCATAATTGTGTTAAGTACTATCAAGCCATTGATGCTACATCAGGTGTTGTGATAAAGACATGAGCAAAGGGAGGCAGTGAGGGCTAGGACATTTTTGATATTCTCCCACTCTTACCAATGTTCAAATCCATGGAGGGACAAAGGTTCTCTGGTCCTTTAGATATTTGGGAGATACTCACCTTTGGGCATTTTTTCTGTTGCCCACGGGAAGCCCCCTGAGGAGGTTCATCTAAAAGAGAGTGATAAATCAGAATTTTTCTTTGTTGGTAAATATTTCCAAATCCTAGAAAGATTCCTGTAGCATCATGGAATTCAGAAGTAGAAGGTTACTAGTTTACACATTGTTGAGGAGTTATTTGAGACTAGCTTTTGAATTATCTTTAGTAATGGTTTATGTGCTTATTGGAGGCATCAATTCAGAATTTTCCTTCTGATGGTTTATAAAATGTGGACTTAACCCTATCACAGTTTCATCCTATTTCATTACATATCTCTCACTTTTTTCCCAAAGAAGTAAATTGGTTGGTTGGGAATTTGAACTGTATCCACTTAAAGATGTGTGATAACTAAAAATCAATTTACATTTAAAATGGGTGAGTCACCGGGCGCAGTGGCTCATGCCTGTAGTCCTAGCTACTCCGGAAGCTGAGACAGGAGGATCATTTGAAGCCAGGAGTTTGAGGCAGCAGTGAGCTCCGATTGTGCCACTGCACTCCAACCTGGGCAACAGAGTAAGACCCTGTCTCTAAAAAAAAAAAAAAAAAAGGTGAATCTTACAGTATGTCGATTATACCTCAAGCTGTTAAATGTGGGATGAACCATGGATGATTTAGTCTGGTGGTTCTGAAATGTTTCCAGTACAAAGACATTCCTTTAATGTCAAACAATTTGCAAATACTCAAGCACTAGATTTTCAGACCTCTTACAGTGATCATGGGATCTTGTAGAATCTGGCCGGTTTAATTTCAGAGTCATAGGTCTATTGGATATTCTGACCCTATCTTCTTACAACTGTGCTGTCAGAGCAGAAGAGCAAGTAAACACATCCCAACCCCTTTATAAGGACTGCACATATTACTCGAATGTACAAAGAGCTCTACCCTAGAATCTGTCCCCTTTTCACCCTGTGTTGTCTCTGCTCATTGGCAAGTGGGAGTGCTCAGCGTGTGTGGTCGGGGGAGGCTGCTCTCTCAAAGTCTCTTCCAAGCTCAACACATAGAATCACTTTTGATTGGGAGTGAAAAGATTATTTGGTTTTGATAAAATACAGGGAAATAGCTATCTTCATTACATAAGGTGTTAATCACTTTCTCTCTTAAGATATTTATCCAATACCTATGCACTATCAGAAAATTGACTGCAAGTTTTGGGAAGATTTACACTTTAATCAGAATTTTCTCAATTACCCTTTGATTCATTAACAGTGTTTAGCAAGAACATATCCTTTAAAAAAAGAAGTATTTCAAACACACAGAAAACTATGGGGAATAACATTAAGTCCAGTCTCAACATTATCCCACAATGACTTCAGATCTCTTTGATTTCTTTATTCAAAATATTAAAGGAACCATAAACAAGTCCCTGCTGAAGCTGTCTGTGCAGCCCTCACCAATCTCTGCTCTCTCTTCTTCTCCACTTATAAGCCACTCTCCTGAATTTGATGACTTTTATTCCCATGCAGGTTTTTATGCATTTACCATTCACTTACTATCCATAAGAAAATATATTCTTATTTTGCATGTTTTCAAATTTTATATGAGTGGCCTCTGTAGTTAACCTTCTGCATCCAACTTTTTTACAATGAGCCTTGGCATGTGTGAGGGAGCAAACGCCTGAGAATCTTTCCCAGGCAGCTGGACTGAAAAGCAGCTGGGCTTGAGGTGACCCTTCCCTGCCCCTTCCAGTCCACTCACTCTGATTCCTGCAGCTCCAACGTTGACCTGCAGAACCCTGTGCCTGGGATTTTATGGCACGTCTTTTAGAACTCATGAAAGCTGGGGGGCTGATCTTGAATCCTGGAAAGAAGTAAAATATTTGTTCCTTAAGAGATAAGCTGAGCGGAGGAATGCGGGCGGGGTGCTGGGATGCCACACATATGGCAGGGCTCATCAGAACACAGGCCTACGGGAGAGAAACATGCAGTGTCCAGATCTGTGGCCTGTCCTTGTCCTCAGCCCTGCACTGAATATAGAAGAGCAGAATGCCCAGAAACTGCCTTGGGATTTTCCGCCTGCATAAAAGGAAAGTGTTGGGCACTTGCTGCAGCCTAAGAAGTAGCCAGAGCATGTGAAGAGACTGAGGGATGCTCATATGTACCCAGGGCTTTCTGTTACCTAGACGAGTCATGGTGTCATAGTTTTTCTTCATATACACATAGGTGGTCTTCTGCGAGTATCCCAGCTTTGCCCACTCTTCCTTAGAGAAGTATTTGGAAATATCCTTGAAGGTCTAGAAAAGAAAGAAAAATAAATTCTGGCAGCGACTCAGCTAGAGGTGTCTGTTGGGGCTGTTTCCTCTGAGCTGGATCTGGGAACTGGGGATAATAATCCCTCCTGGGTGATGTCATGGCTGAGAGAACATGGGTGACATTCCCTAGCCTCTCCCCTGGCATGCAGTAGGTGCTTAATCCTGCTAGTGTGCTCTCCTCCCACCTTCTAGAATGGACTGAGAGTCACCAAATGTAGTGCAAGGTCACAGATCTGTTGTCTTTGGGGATGCCAGGTGAAGACAAAGTGAGAGTGGCAAGCTCCCAAGGCTCCAGATCTCCCCCAAGACCCTGCCCCTTGTTCCCAGTACCTAGTCCCCACCTCCTAAGAAATCTGGACACCACACACTGTCCTCTGGGTCACTACTCTGCCCTCTCCAGATCAACTCACCTTGCATTTCTCTGATTTCTGAGCATCCCCTCTGGAGTGCTCTGCAAAGGAACGGCCTCTATTCATGGCACTGGGAGAACTCTGAACTGCAAGAGACACAGCTTGAGTCAGTCCAGCTACAAGACCAAAGGTCCTATGGAGGGAGAAATGATTGAGGGATGGCCACATTCAGTTACCTGGAATTAGGTACTACATCTCTCCATCCTGGACTTATCTATCTCTGAGTAAGGACATGGGAGGGGGCCAGGGGTCTCTGGGAGAAGTATTATTGACTAGGGATGACAGGTTTTCTGTGGGCATGAGAAAGCAGCCTTGAATCTTTAAGAGGGGGTCAGTTACTGTTGTTAGTAGTACCCCTGGAGCTTGGCTTATCCCGAAGGAAAGATATAAAGACCCTTGCTGGGGAAGCAGTGTGTAATTTTATTGAGTAGGGGGTGTTCTGAGATAAAGGGGAGGAGGTGAGTGCTAACGATCATATGGTCTCTCTAATTGATGAGTTTGTGTCATCAGGCGGAGGGATGTGGGACTTTGCTCTGCTTAAGAGAAATGGGTATGGCTAATGAGTGTATTTAGAGGCTATGATGGGTTATTTGTAAATTACTAGAGTGAAGAGAGCTCGAATCTCTGAAACCACAGGATCAGACATCACTCAGACAGAGAGAATGTGGGGCGTTTTAAGAAACAGCAATCTGGTGCTCCCCAAACTGGAGGCATTGAAAATCTCTTCAGGAGAGGACATTTAGGAATCTCTGGAACCAAGAAGATTGCTGCTTCATCCCAGAGGAGGCAATAAAGCAGTCCCTTAGGCAGAGGCTATTTGCCATTATCTCTGGTTGAGGAAATTTAGGGGCATCTGGTTGATCTAGGGGTTTCTCAGTCTAAGGCAAATTTTGCTTCCCTCAGGAATAGCCGTTAGGGAGTCTCACTAGACCAGTTGTTTTATCTCCCCTCAACCGGAATCGCCCCGAAAGGCTTTAGTTGTTGCTCAGTCCTAAGCATCTTGAGGATCTAGGAAGGTACAGCAAAAGCCCAAACACTTCAGTGCTCTACAGAGGCTCCCAACTTTTCTATCTGCCCTTCTTAATACATTCAGGATGTTCCTCCGAGAGAACTTACCTCAGTGCTGAAGCGGCGGCGAAGAGTCCCTCCACAAGATGAAGTTCGGCACTTCAACTGCCAAAGGACGCTGGACCAATCAGGGAAGTTAGTGAACTAGCCAATCAGAAGTCAGGAAAGTGGGCGGGGCAAGTGAAGCAAATATGGGGTCTACTCAGTCCAGGATCCAGGGACAGGACGTTCTCAAAGGGGGCGGAGACTGATTTTCCCACCAGAAGCAAGTTGCCCTCCTCTGGGATTGGCTACTCCTGGTTCATAGGCCTGTTTATGTGCCTGTCAGTACACATGCTCAGATTTTCCTTTTCCATTCTTCCTACCCTCTGCTGCACATTTGTTGTTTAGTTTTAATAAATGGTATGTCTGTGTGGCCGGTTGCCATCTCAAATCCTTCCCATCAGATATGGGCTCTTTCCTAGGAACTCGGTAGTAACTTAAGGACTTTAAACTTAAAAAAACACTTTTATATGTGTTTTTTCAGGAAGATTCAAGAACCAGAAATTCATCTTATCCCTTGATACTAATAATATTTATAACAATAGTATTAAAAAGAGTATATAATTAGGGCTTACTGTGTCCCTCAGGAGGCTCACGAGTCGGTTCCTCTAGAAAGTCTCCCCTACTCCCATCCCCAGTGCCTCCAATGGGTCCCCATTGCCCCCCGGGCTTTCCATCTACAGCCCTGATCCTCCCAGAATGACAGAGAGCCCTCTTAGGGCAGGGACAAGGCAATGGCCCTTTCACCCAGCACAAAGCCCTTTATGTGCATATTCTCATTTAATTTTCACAACTTTCCCTTGAGTTAAGTACTGTTATCATCCTCATTGTGCAGATGTTGAGACCAAGGCTCAGAGAATTAAGCAACCTGCTCAAGGTCACACTCAATGGGTGACAGAGCTGGGATTCACCCCCAAGATGAATTGAGTCCAAAGTCTGTGTTTTAATTACTCTTCTATACTGCCTCAACTATTTGTTGGTTGGTTGAATGAATGAATGCATCTTAAAACTACAAAGGATCTTTAACATAAATTTACATAACTCCCTATGATCACCCCCAATTTCCTCTGGCTGCTATAAAAAATTACCATAAAATTTGTGGCATAAACAACAGAAATTTGTTCTCTCACAATTATGGAAGCTATAAATCTAAAATCAGTTTCACAGGGCTGAAATCAAGGTATAAGCAGGACTGTATTCCTTTGGAGGCTTTAGGAGAGAATCTGTTCCTTGTCTTTTCCAGCTTCTGATGACTGTCAGCATGTCTAGGCTTGTGGCTGCATCACACCAATCTCTGTCTCCATTAGGAACAAGTAGTCTGTTTTCTGCTACTATAACAGAATACCATAGTCCGGGTAATTTATAAAGAATAGAAGTTTATTTGGCTCATGATTCCGGAGGTTGGGAAGTCCAAGAGCATGGCGCTGGCATCTGGTGGGGGTCATCCCAGGGTGAAAGGGTGGAAGGCAGAAGTAAGCACACAAGACAGAGAGAGGAAATTGGGCTGAACCCCCCTTTATAACAAATCTAGTCTTATGATAACTAACCCACTCTCACAATAATGGTATTAATCACCTCCTAAAGGCCTCACCTCTGAACACCATTACAATGACAATTAAATTTCAACATGGGTTTTGATGGGGACATTCTGCCCCTGGACCCCCAAACTCATGTCCTTGCACATACAAAATACATTAATTTCATGCCTAAAGTCCTAAAAGCCTTAACTCATTCTAGCACCAACTCAAATGTCCAAACTCCATAGTCTCATCTAAATCAAATACAGGTGAGACTCCAGATCTCACATAGCATGATTTATCCCAGGTCAAATCCCTTTAGCTGTGAGCTTGTGAATGAAAACAAGTTATCTACTTTCAAAATACAATGATGGGACTGGCATAGGATAGACATTCTCATTCCACAAGGGAGAAATAAACAAGAAAAAAAGAGTTACTGGTCCCAGGTAAGTCTAAAACCCAATAGGGGAAACACTAAATCTTAAGACTCCGGAATAATCTTTCACTGCATATGCTACCTCCTGAACACCCTGGGATAGAGGTTGGTACCCAAGGCCTTGGGTATCCTCACCCCAATGGCTTTGCTGGGCTCAGCCCATGCTTCAACTCTTTTGGAAGGCTGGCATTGCATGCTGTTACCTCTATAGTTCTGGGGTCTCAATGGCAGTCCTGCCTCCATAGCTACACTAGGCATTGCTCTAGTGGGCACTCTCTGTGGTGGCTCCTCCCTTGTGGCAAGTTTCTACTTGGGCCTCCAGGAGATCCACAGCGTTTTTTGAAATCTAGGTGGAGGCTGCCATGGCCCCACAGATCTTGCATTTTGCAGGCCTGCAGACTTAACATCACATGGATGCTTCCAAGGCTTACCACTTATACCTTTCAGAGTGGCAGGTCAAGTTGCACATGGACCTGCTTGAGCCATAGGGTGGCTAGGAAGTGCTGTGCCAGAATTCAGGGAGCAGAGCCCTGAGGTGGCCCCAGGAAGTGAGCCCACAGAGGGTGCCCTGGAAACATCCACCGAAACCATTCTGCCTTCCTAGAGAGCTCTAGGACTGTGATGGGAGAGGCAGCCTGGAAGATCTTTGAAATGCCTTCCAGGTCTTTCTCCCATTGTTTTTATGAATAGCATGTGGCTCCCTCTATCCATGGTAATTTGTTTAGCAAACAGTCACTTGGCCACACCCTTAGTATTCTCTCCCACATATGCTCTTTCACTCTTTACGTGGACAGGCTGTGAGTTTTCTAAATCTTTCTACTCTGCTTCCCTTTTCATAATAAATTCTGTCTTTAAGTATTTCTTTGCACTTGCATCCCACTTTATGCAGTTAAAAGTAACCATGCAGCAGCCTGAATGCTTTGCTGCTTAGATATTTCTCCTACTAAATATTCTAGTCCATCACTCTTAAGTTGTGCATCCCATAAAGCCCTCAGCATGGACACAATTCAACCAAAGTCTTTGCTACTTTATATTAATAACAAGGATGGCCTTTACTTTAGTTTCCAATACCTCGTTCCTCATTTCCATCTGAAATCTCATCAGAATGGCCTTTACCATCCATATTTCTACTAACATTCCGGTCTCAACCATTTAGGTAATCTCTAAGAAGATTTAGGCTCTCCTTAGTTCTGGGATCTTCTTCTAAGCCCTAACCAGAATCACCCTTAATGCAATACAGCCTTTTTCTAGCCTGCTCCTCCAAATTCATCCAGTTTTTACCCATTACCCAGTTCCAAAACTGCTTCCGCATTTTCAAGTATTTGTTATAACAACAACCCCGCTTCTCAGTACCAATTTTCTGTATTAGTCTGAGGGCAGAACTCTCATGACCTAATCACCTCCTACAGGCCCCATCTCTCAACACTGTTACAATGGCAAGAAAATTTCAGCATGAGTTTTAGTGGGACATTCAAACCATAGCAGTCACATTGCCTTCTTCTCTTCTGTCTGTGTCAAATATCCTCTGCTTTAATCTGATAAGGACACTTATAATTACATTTCAGCCAGCCCGGATAATCCGGGATAATCTCTCCATCTCGAGATCTTTAACATAATCGCTTTTTTGTTGCAAGGTATTGAAGCCGAGGGCAAATCTGACTAGGTTTGTCAAACTTCAACCTGCTTCGCTTGCTTTTAGATTTTTTTTTTTTAAAAGACTCCCTTCAGGCCAGGCGCGGTGGCTCACGCCTGTAATCCTAGCACTCTGGGAGGCCGAGGTGGGCGGATTGTTTGAGCTCAGGAGTTCGAGATCAGCCTGAGCAAGAGCGAGACCCCGTCTCTACTAAAAATTAGAAAGAAATTAATTGAACAA
>CAUYSK010097487.1:0-29472 GCA_963575035.1 Avahi laniger | reverse complement strand
CCCCGTCTCTACTAAAAATAGAAAGAAATTAATTGGACAACTAAAAATATATAGAAAAAATTAGCCAGGCATGATGGCGCATGCCTGTAGTCCCAGCTGAGGGAGGCTGAGGCAGGAGGATTGCTTGAGCCCAGGAGTGTGAGGTTGCTGTGAGCTAGGCTGACACCACGGCACTCTAGCCCAGGCAACACAGTGAGACTCTGTCTCAAAAAAAAAAAAAAAAAAAGAAAGGCCCTACTGAGAATGTGATGACTGGGATGAGATCCAGAAAATGACTAGGAGCTAAGCAGGTAAAGTGGTAATAATAAAAAGTAATTTTTAGGAAAAATAGTATTGTTTTTATTTTTCAGATTTTGGCTGACTGCCATAACCTGAGCAGGTTATATTTAGCCTGAGGACCCAGTTACCATTGAACTTGATATTAACAGCCTCTCTCTATAGCAGGGAGACCTAGCTGTCCCTACAAATCCATGGTCCTCCTCTCATAGCATAGAGCTGTGTTTGGGAAGTGACTGCCCAAACAGGGACTCACTTCCCAGACTCCCTGATGTCCAACTGTCATTGTTCTTGTCCGCAGGATGGAGCCCCAGTGATGGGCATTATTCCTGGGCCAGGTTTGTTAAGAAGCAGGTGTGCCTTCTCCACACAGGCCCTCTCCCTTCCACCAGTGGATGAAGCTAACAACAAGGAATCCTTCTTACGGTGGCCCCGCAGAGGGAAGGAGGTGGGGACCCTGAATGATCACGTGAAAGAAAGCTGTCCACCAACCAAGAACACCCACCTTGGAATACTCGTTCATTCTCCTGTGAGCAAGAAATAAACTATCATGTCAAGCTACTGAAATCTGGAGACCTATTTATTATAGCACCTGTGTCATCCTGATTAATAGAATACATATTTAAAAAACAGATTCATTGCTTTCCTGGCTCACGCATGTACCCATTGACTGGCTGGAATATTTCCTTTGTGTGGATTGAACTTTGGACTCAATTTTCTTTTTTCCCCCCACCTGGTAGGAAGGACCTCTGTTGTATGGGTGCCGCATATCACCACCCTTGGTGAGTTTGGTGGAACTGCTTGCTTTATATACCATTCGTTTTGTTTGCTTCTCTACGTTCATGAGCTCTTATGGGCGATGCTGACATTTTGAGCATGAGAAATGTTTTACGCAAGTCAGAAGTGCTCTGCTGCAACTGGAAACATGTTTGGCTTGAGAGAAATACCATATTCACTCACATAAATCTGAGAGGCCATGTTCGTAAGGGTGGAGGTCAGACGGAGGAGCCTGATCAGGAAGGCAATAGGGAGCCATTGGAGGTTCTCTATAAGGAGAATGATATGACTGAAGAGGTATTTAACAGAGAGGAATCTGATAGGAGCACACAGAAAAAACAAAAAGGAAAATGGCTGAGAGGCCTAGGGACAAACTGCTGCAACAATCTGGCCATGGAGTAAAGGGGTCTGGTCTGGGGTGGTGCCAGTGGGAAGAGAAAGGAATAGGTAGTAAGTGAGGCTGAAGAAACGAAAGAGAAACACTGGACCACTGTTTACAGTTCAGCAACCGCTCTCACCAAACCTCAGATTTTCCATGTGCCAGTTTATCCAGATGACTCCATCAGCCCATCAGGCCTGCAAAAACAACAGTACTGACCAGATTATTAAAGTTGTGGCATTGTGTTTTAAAGAATGTGCATAAGAAAAAAGGAGTCCTTGCTCCAATATGTAGATATGAGACAAATGAATGCTTTTTCCAAAATCTTTGCCAGTAGCTGACTACTCATGGGAAGGAGAGGATTGCACCTCTTAGTCAGAGGGAAAAATGACTTAAACACATTTTTATGCTGGAAAATAAAAAAAAAGTCCAACAGCTAGGAGACTAGCGTGAGAGGAAAAAGAAGGCCTGAAAATGCTTTTTGGAAGCATTAGAAAGTCTCTTCTACGTATGTTTTGCTAGAGTAATAGTCAGACTGCCAGGGTTGAATCCTGCTTGCTGCGGGAGTTCAGGCAACTCAGTTAGCTTGTTTGTGTTCAGTTTGCTCAATGGAAATTGAAATGGAATTAAAAATAGTAATTCCTACACCATTAGGTTATTGGGAGTATTAAGTAAGGAAATTCACGTAAAGTACTTAGCATTGTGCCTGGTACAAATCAATCACTCTGTAAATATTAGCTCTTATAGTTATTACCGCATTTTAAGCAAAGGCAAAGGTCGCCATGAAGAAAGACGTGAAGTTTCCTAACAACCTGGCCTTTGGTGAGGGAAATGAGGTAGACATCTTTCTAGGACAGGGGTCAGCAAACTTTAACTCGCAGGCCAAGTCCGGCCCGGCCACTGCCTATACTTGTACATCGTTTTATTGCAACACAGACACACTCACTTGTTTGTCTATGGCTGCTTTTGTGCTATAACAGCAGATTTGCGTAGCATGGCAAAGATCATCTGAAATATTTTCTATGGAGCACTGTGTTAATTTTCTAAGGCTGCCATAACGAAGTGCCACCGACTGGGTGGCTTCAACAACAGAAATCTATTGTCTCACAGTTCTGGAAGCTGGAAGTCCAGGATCAAGGTATCAGCAGGATTGTTTCCTTTTGGGAGCTAGAGAATCTGTTCCAGGCCTCTCCCCTGGGTTCTGAGGGTTTGCTGGCCCCCTTTGGCATTCCTTGGCTTGTAGGAGTGTTACGCTGATCTGTGCCTTGATGACATTCCCCATGTGCCGTCCGTGTCCAAGTGTCCCCTTTTATCAGGATACCAGTCACAGTGGCCGAGGGGCCCAGCCTACTTCAGTATGACTTCATCTTAACTGATTATGTCTACAATGACCCTATTCCCAAATAAAGTCACATTCTGAGATCCTGGGGGTTTGGACTTCAACATATGAATTTTGGAGGGTTATTCAACCCGTAACAGGTCCTTTGTAGAAAAACACTTGCAAAATCCTGATGTGGAGAAATTGTACAATTTTGTCACTCACCCTGTGAGCTGGATTTGACCCCAAGGTGCGGAAATCGCACTTGGAGAGGTTGTCTGGTAGGTGGGGGTGGCTGAGTTTTGGAGTCAAGCAGTGGGCTCTTTAGCCTCTGTGCTCACACAGGCAGGTGTTACGCAGGACAAGATCCTGCCATCCCCTGCTCAGAAACTTCCAGTGGCTTTCCTTACACTTGGGGCAAACCCGGCTCCTTACCCTGGCCTGTGAGGCTGTATGCATGATCTGCTCTTGGCTTTCCTCCCTGACCTTTCCCCCTGCCCCTGTTCCCTGCAGAAGCAGTCGTCTTCTTTCTGTTCCTCAAGCTCACACACTCATCCCTACTTTGAGGCCCATACCCAGCTCTCCCTTCATCTGGAATACTCTTCCCGCTGACTTCTCATCACTTAGATGTCACCTTAAATATCAGCGGCTCAGAGAGGTTTTGCTGACTACCTAATCTAATGCAGCTGCCTCTCCCTGCTGTTACCCTTATCTCATCGCCTTATTTTCATTCTTCATAGCGTTTATTTCTCTCTGGTCCTCTGTCCTCTGTCTGTTTGCTTATTGCCAATCTCCCCGTGAGAGTGTAAGCCCCATGAGAGAGTACCTGGTCGGCCTTGTCTGCCACGGTATCTGCAGCATCTAGAACAGTTTCTGCATTTAGTAGGAGCCCAAAAAATGTCTGTACTCCATTGAATGACCAAGATAGTGACTAATGATGAAAACGTTTAATGAATTACCCTGAAAAGAAACTCTCTGTCCTCAGAGGAATTTATTCAATGAAAGGTTTTTCCTCCTGTGGCTGCATTTGATTAAGAAGCATATTTTCACAATTATGCCTGAATTTTTCCAATCTGTGCTTTACATCAGACAACTAGACTCTAGGAAAATGTTAAGTTCCTAATCAAGGGTGAAAAAAAAAAAAAACCCAAACATGTTTAAAATCATCTCTGGGAGACGTATAATCCTAAATGCAAGTCATGAGTTTTATGCATGGCTGTCTCCACTTCTAATTAGTCTCGTCTCCCTTCCTTAAGTCACAGTGTCTTCTCGGTGCACGTAGCACAGCGTTATACTTACATTTGAAATTCAGGAAATATTGAGTCAAAGATGAGGAGACCCTGTTTGTGTAGAGAAGTCCAAGATACACCATTTGTCACCACCTCTGGAAAGCTTTCTCTGATTTTCCCAGACAGAACTGAATTCTTTCTTTCTCTCCTCTCATGGCACTATTCGCTTGACTCTATAATCACGCTAGTGTCCAACATCAATGAGTCACTTCATAGGCACTGTCTTAGTCCACTTTCTTCTGCTATAACAGAATACCACACATTGGGTAATTTATAAAGAAAAGAAATTTATTTCATACAGTTCTGGAGGCTGGGAAGTCCAAGAGCATGGCATCAGCATCTGGTGAGGGCCTCTTTGCTGCATCATAACATGGTAGAAGAACCAGCAAGTATATGAGACAGAGAGAGAAAATCAGTGGAACTCATCCTTTTATCAGGTTCTCACTCCCAAGATTACTAACCCATTCTGGAGATAACAGCATCAATCCATTCATGAGAGCCCTCATGGCCTAATCACTTCTTAAAGGCCCCACCACTTAATACTGTTACAATGGCAATTATGTTTCCAACATATGAACTTTGGGAGATACATTCAAGCCATAGCAGGCACTCAATTAAATGGATGCATAAATGAATACAATTAAAAGTGTATAAGAAAAAGCTATAAGAATTAGGACAGCTTTAGACATTATCCAGGCAATGTTTTCCAAAATTCAGTTATTTGCATCTCCCATTACAATTTTTGGGGTACTATTAATTCTTATATTTTTCTTTAAGCCTTTCTACTACTACTTAAATAATTTATATTCTTTTTTAAAATAATTTATATTCTAAGAGAAATTTGCATCACAATCATAAATGGAAAATTGGCATGGCTTGCCATAAGTAGAAAGAAATACCTACCACTCTGAAAACAAGTGAAAGATAAATACTGTCCTAAACATCTAGTTGGATGTTATGGGTTGAATTGTGTTCCTCAAAATGCATGTTGAACCCCTAACCCCCAGGGCCTCTGAATGTGACTATATTCTGATACATGGTCTTTAAAGAGGTAATCAAGATAAAATGGGTTTGTTAGGGTGGACCCTAATCCAATATAACTGGTACCCTTATAAGAAGAGAAGATTGGGGTTGTGCATACACAGAGGAAAGACCATGTGAGGACACAGCAAGAAGGTGGCTGTCTATAAGCCAAGGAGACAGGCTTCAGAAGAAACCTTCTAACACCTTGATCTTGCACTTCTAGCCTCCAGAACTATAAGAAAATAAATTTCTGTTTGAACCAGCCAGTCTGTGCTGTTTTGTTATGGCAGCCCTAACAAACAAATACACTGGATATTATTGTCTGCTGGAAAATGCTGAGCCCAAAGTCTCTTCTGTTTTAATTGAATAGTGAGATTATAAGAACAAGAGAAGTGTTAAAAACCTACTATCACTAACAGAAACTTTTTCCTTGACAGAATCAGAAGAATTAGGTAGAACTTGAAAGGGAATGACTCTTCCACTATGAGATTGATAATCAATCAGGCTGCAATATAGCATATTAAAAAAAAATCCCAGTGTCTTAAATGTTTATTTCTCATTCATGCTATGTGTTCTGCACAAGTTGGCAGGAGCTCTCCTCCATCCAGCCACTCAGGGGACTAGGCTGATGAAGGCTCCACCATCTTGGTGTTGTGCCATCTGGAATACATAGCACTCTCTGTCACCACGCGTGAGGAAGAGAGAGTTTGGAGAATTGCATATGGGCTTCCCACTGTCTCAGACTGGAAGTGACACGCATAATTTCTGCTCACATTTCATTGATCAGAACCAGTCACATGGCCTCACCTAACAACAAGAGTGCTATGTGAGTGAGCAAATGGATTCTTTGGGGTTTGCCTCTGTCTCTTTCACAAGATCTGATGTTATTTAGTATTATATTTCTGTACTTTTAAAATCATCTTGAGTATATCTCAAGAATGCATCCCATGCTTTGGGGGAAAAAAATGATCTGAGTCAATCTCTTAATTGCATAGCTGAGAATACTGAAGTGGACAGTGTAAGCGCTTCTTTGCCACGACGCTCCCTCTGCAGCCAGATCTCCCGTCTCTTGAGGTCTATACTTAGGCTCTTTCCACTCAACCCTGTGAGTACACGGTGGTAGCAGCTAGAATAATTCAGATGTCTATTTTTGGTGCAAGAACCTTTCATTGTTCATTTCAAGTAAGATCATAACTGGGGAAATATTCTAAAGGCCAATACTGATATTGAAGAACGTGAGGGCAACCTGTTCCATTTAACATTTCATCCGGAACACGCAGAGACCTTTCCTACTCACGTTGGAGGCGAGTACATCTGCAAAATCAATGAGAAAGTGTGATTGCTCAGTGTTGTCTGGTTAGCATCCAATTATGTACAGTGTATTTATTTTAAATTTAGAAGATGCACACAAGAGATTTCCAGGAACAAAATGAGAAGAAATTGGCAGCACACTGAATGGAAAAAATTAATGACTTGAATTACACAGTCTGCGAATCGAAGCTGACGAGACGGGGAGAGAGAGAGAGAGAAAGGAGACTGCAGTTATTCACACCGAGCTGTGCCGATAGTCCTGAGCGGTGCTTGAAAAGCAGTCACCCTCTACGTGGTTGTCACATCCTTTATGTTCATGGCGAGGCCGGGCTTCGCAGGTCACAAATGTGTCATGGTTTGGGGAGTGCAAAAACAATGCCCCCAAACAGACTTCAGCAGCAAGCTTCCTTTGGGAGAATAGATTCAATGCTGAAGTCTGAGCTTGGTCACTTTGTCAGTTTTACTGGGTAAGAGGGAGGAGGCATGTGTGCAAGGCCATGAGTACAGGAGCAAGGACTGGGGCTTTGGCATCTCTGCAGACAGTCCCTGATGGCAGGACAGCTCCTGCTCTGCGCTGGTGCCTGCTATGGGCTAGTGACTGTCACACGTGATGCCCCATTTATCTCTCTTGAGTATTCTTAATGCTAGAGGCACAGAAAGTAAGATAAGGAAGGTCAATTACCTTGACCCAGATCATATGTGTCATGGGTTAAATCATGTCCCCCCAAATTCCTATATTGAAGTTCTTGCCCCTAGTATCTCAGACGGTAACCTTATTTGGAAATAGGGTCACCGTAGATATAATTACTTAAGATGAGGTCATTCTGGAGTAAGGTACCCCTAAATCCAATATGACTGGTGTCCTGATGAAAAAAGGGGAATTTGGGTACAGACCACACACAGGGAGAACGCACACGAACATGAAGGCAGAGATCAGGGTGATGCTCCTACAAGCCCAGGAACACCAGAGATGGCCAAGAAACCCCCAGAAGCTGAGAGAGAGGCCTGGAATAGATTCTCCTTTACAGCCCTCAGAAGGAAGCAACCCTGCCGACACCTTGATCTTGGACTTCCAGCCTCCAGAACTGTGAGGCAATACATTTCTGTGTGTAAGCCACCCAGTCTATGGGACCCTGTTGAGATTAACTCAACATGGTTAGGAAGCAGCAGGCCACTGGTTTCCTCTGCGTGTAAATCCTGTCTGTGAAGGCAGGTCCTGCCTGGGCACCTGCTGTCTCTCTAGCATGTGGCCCACAGGACAACCAAGCGTTTCTCTTCATTTTATAAAAGGAGGAAACCAAGGGCCAGCGATTAGACTGTTCTGTCCAAGGCCACATAGCCAATTATTTATGAGCAGGGACAAGTCCTTTCTGCATTTCTTCCTACGCTAAGTCATGATCCACAATGCCACTCAACTTTCAGAGTATTCTGGGCCAGCTTCTTGAGTTTCTGGTAGGTACATTAGCAACAGAAAGCGGGAAATGAATGTTTCTGGCCTGGCAGTGCCTAAAACCTTTTCCGAGGGAGGGTGGGGGGAAGAGGTTTATATTTCTAACTTTCAATCAGACCTTGGGATGTCAAATTCAGAGGGGGGCTAATGGAGATTAGGGGTCTGACAAAGTGGACCAGTTCTCCCTGGCTGCCCACGTGGGAATTCACGCCCGTGAGGTACCTCCTATGTGCTAGGCCACTTGCGAGGGGCTGAACGTGCCTTTCACCATTTGTCCCGCCCTATATGTTAAGTCTTACTATTCCCACCTTACAGATGAGAAAACTGAGACTCAGGTCAAGAAACTTGCCCAAAGTTGTGCAAATTGGAGGGTAGCGAGGATTTGAACCTCCGCCTTACAGACTCCAAAGGCTGATCTGTTCCCTCCATGCACTCTGTCCCCCGCAAAGCCCTTGGATGCGCTGCCTGCTGGACCCCTCTCTCAGACACGTTGGCTGCCCTGTCCTCTTGATGCCCATTCCCCTCTGGGTTCCAGTAAGTGACAGTGTCACATGTGAATAGTATCATAGGCCACAGATACCATATTCCAGGGTCACCATGGAGGACTTGTAAAAGGCCGATGACAAATCAGTCTGTGTCACTTTGATGACTGTTGCTGCCTCCAAAAGAGGGGCTGGGCTGGGGAAAGGATTTCTTTGGAGAGCACTGTCCCTGGGGAGATGGTGGAGGACGGGGTTTTACCATTACCTCTCCTCTGGTGAGACAGGCTCCAGGGTATACTTGCAGGGCTTGGGGTGAGCCTCTTGGAGCTTGGGGGGATGCAGTGGATTGCTGTCCGACTCACACCTAAGAGGGCTGGAGTAGGAGCTCTGTGCTATGGGAAGTATCTTAGTCTGCTCTTTGCTGGGCTGCTATAACAAAATACCATAGAATGGGTGGCTACAGAACGGAAATACAACAGAAATGTATTTCTCACAGTTCTGGAGGTCCTCTTGTTGTCTGGTGAGAGCCTTCCTCAAAGATGGCCATCTTTTTGCTGCGTCCACATGTGGCAAAAGCAAGCTGTCTCAGGACTGTTGTAAGGGCACTAATCCCATTCAAAAGGGCTTCACCCTCCTGACCCAATCACCTCCTAAAGGCCCCACCTCCGGTACCCTCACTTTGGAGGTTAGGTTTCAACATACGAGTTTTGGGGGGACACAAACATGCAGTTCAGAGGAGGAAGTAATCCTGCCGCGGGGGCCCCAGGCGGACCCAGCGGGGCGCGCCAGGTGAGATGAGCGGCCCTTTCCACCCTCTCGTCTCCCACCGAGAGCTCAGTGGGGCTGCAGCGGCTGGAGTTCACTAGGTGTGGGGGCTCCCTCTGCCCCCAGCTTCTCCTGCAACACCTTTCCTCCCGGTTCCTCCCCATCAACTCGAACCATCCCCCCAGTACGGGCTGGCACGGCACTTTCTCTGGGGCTCCAAAGGCCAGGTCAGTTTACCGCCTGGGCTCGCTGGGATTGGAGCGTCCCTCTTCAGACAGCTCCCGCACTGCCCCAGGACGGTCAGGAGAAGGGCAGATTCCGGTTCACCGCTTCCCCCCAGGGCCCACCGCAGCGTCTCTGATGGGGGTCTCCGGTGGCTCCCCGATAGGGTCATTTTGGGGGCAGTCACACCCTACGATGGCTGTGGACTGGTCAGCCCCTTCGCAGCCCGGCTGCCCGAAGCCAGGTGAGGGGTGAGCTGCGGGCAAACGGGGAGCAGGGCAAGGCAGAGGGGCGGAGCTTCGCGCAGGCCCAGTCCAGGCCCCTCGCACCGGCTGCGGGCGCCACTCAGCTGCTCTTTGTCGCCCCCTGTTGGCTGCCCTGGCCACTGACATCAGCCTTGCCACAGGGGAAGGGCGGGGACAGTCACTTATTTTGTGGGTGTTTCATGATTGGCAAGGAGTTAAGCATGATGTTGTCAATAAAAGAATAACTCCTGGGAGAAGGAGCCCAGTGGCATGGAAAGGACAGCCAGTTTGCTCTCTGATGGTCGGAATTCAAGTCCCACTTGTCCCATTTACCGACTGGCTACCCAGAGGTTCCGCTCCGTCCCTAAAATTCCATTTCTTCCTTGGTAAAATGGGCTTTGCCACACACTCTCCTCCCTGGCGTGAATGAGAACTGAGTGCAGTTGCAAGCGTTGCAATGTCGTGAGGCTGTCGAGCTGCGTGACTGAGTGGTGCCGTGACAAGGCGGTGCCGGCTCACGGGGGTCTCGGAGGGCAGGGCGTGCCAGGTGTCTGAGTATGCGGTCAGTCCCTCCAGCTCAGAGAGGTGTATTCGTTCCAGACCTGGCTCTCAGGTTCTTGGGAGACACCAGGATAAATATGCAGTTTCTGCCTTCGAGGGACTTATAATTAACTAGCGGAGTTAAACATTTAATAGCTACTTAAAGGTATTAATGCATGACCCTGGTGTCAGCCATGATCTCTTAGCCCCTTAAAATCTAAATAAAATTCGCTTCAAGTTCTTAGGCTGTCTTCCCTGCAAGTATAAAACCATCCTGGGAGGATCAGAGCCCCGTGGCGACCCCACTTCCTCTGCCTGCAGTTCAGTTTAAGGACTGGCTCACTGTCCCCGTTACCACTTCAGTGACCCGGACCCGCAGCTCAGTCTCTTCCTGGACTCCCAGCAAAATTCCCACTTGGACAAGGAGTGTGTGTGTGTGTGTGTGTGTGTGTGTGTGTGTGAGAGACTTTATTGGAGGTTTGGGGGGAAGGGGACTCGCAGGAGATTCCACTGTAAAAATGCACAAGTACGTATTGAATATTCACAACTGGAAGTCTCCTGGCCACCCTGACACTGCGGATGTCACAGCGTGGTGCCCCAGCTGCATCCATCATGTTCAATCTTGATTCTCTTTGTGCTTCACACTGTTCTTCCTCACCCCCTTCCCCTGGATTATCTCCTGGGATCCAGATGTTTCACTCTCCTTTCTGCAGAGCAATTCTTCTCTCCTTGGTCTCTTCCCACACTGGCTTCCAGAGCTCCTTCTACCGCTTCTAACTCATCAGGGCTGGGTGGGACCTTCTGGACCTCCGGAGGTTGACCGTTTGCAGCAACCACATGTCTCCACTACATGGGGTTGGGGCCTTCAGAGGCAGGAGAGGCAGATCGCAGTAGGGGGGATCCCAGGAGAAAGGAGGTAAGCCCAGGGGCCTGCCACGTTCAAGAGAGCAGGGACCCCATGCTGCTGCCTGAGTGCCACACTGGCCTCAGTATTTTGTTTGCTTGTTTTACTTTTCTTTGAAGTGCAATATACACACAGAGAAATGCACCTGCCATGAGTGTGCAGCATAATGTGTTCTCCCAGCTAAATATGCCTGTGTAAGCAGCTCCCAGACCAAGAAGCAGAGCATGCTCGCCCTGCCCAGCCGCTATCCCCCACCGTAAGGTGAAGCACTATGCTGACTGCCAACTCCAGACAGTTGTTTTACCAGGTTTTGTTCTTTATATAAATGGAATCCTATAGCCTGTAATCCTTTGTGTCTGGCATCTTTTGTTCAACATTTTATTTGTGAAATACATACACATGTTGGGGTATAGTGATAGATATTTCACCCCTTTATAGTTTTTACTATGTGAATATACCACAATATATTTACATCTATTCTATTGTTGATGGGAATTTCCAGGTTAGAGCTACAACGTGGCCTCTATTTTTGAACCAGATATTTGCAGAGTCAGTTACCCTGAAAGAGATATTGAACACAAAACAGAGTCATTCATTCATTCATTCAGCAAGCATCTGTGGAATACCTCCGATGTGCCAGGCATGTAGACAAACCCTGGAGTAGGACAGTGGGCAAAGTCAACATGTCCCAGCCCTCATGGAGCTTGTCACCTGCAAAGGAGATGGGGTGTAGACAGACATAGAACACAGCTAGCTCTGAGTTCCCTCGGGGCAGAGAGAAATTCGGCAAAGTGTGGGCTTGAAGCTTCAGGCAAAGGAGGCTACAGAGTGTGTTCAGGTAGAAGGAACAGGTTATGCAAAAGGCACATTTGCAAAACGTGACTGTTTCTGTTACTGAGTTGGGCAGTGGGTGAGACCTTGCTGCAGAGGTAGGTGGGGGCTGGATCTTGAAGGGCCCAGAGAGCCATTTTATGGAGTTGGGACTTTACTTGAGGACACAAGGCTCCCCCTAAATAGAGGAGTGACACGAACCACTTTGCCTTTTAGAAGCCCCTCTAGCTGGTGTGGGTGCCGGCAGGGAGCACGCCTGGAGGCGGGGGCGCAGGGTTCAGGCAGGGAGGTGCTTGACCAAGGCAGAGCTGGTGGCCTGAGCATCCCATGATTCTACCTGAAGATGTGGACCTCACAACGTCACCTACAGGAGGATTCGTTTGCCATTGACCAAGTCAAAGGGCCCTTCACAGGATACAGTGGCTTAGGGACTCCTACGTTTATATTACACTTCCACTACCCTCCTATGCTGTGTGGCCTGGAATCTTCCAAAATAAACTCCCAGTTGACCTATCTGTGTTCCTGGACCCTTCTCTTCCCTTTCCAAGTTCTGACCCTCAGAGGCTGTTTTAAGGGTCTGAGGTCTTTTTGGCTGTGGCGGCTTCGGGGTCTCCTGGCTCCACTCCTTTGAGGCAAGGAGTCAGGGAAAGAGATGACACGATCTCGCCTCGTGGGGAAGGAGGCAGCTGCCAGGCCACGTTTCCTCTGCCTTGCTTGTTCTGCATTTTTGGGTGAGCTGTTTTTGTTTAATGTAAGCAGAGCAAATCCATCCATAGCAAAATCAGAGAAAATAACTTGTTGATGTGTAAACCGGGATGTCACAAATAACCCTGTTTGTTTAATTATAGCAGGCTGAGTGCGTGGAGCCGGCAAGGGGGTGCTGGTAGCGGTGGCGCTCCGGGAGGGGAATTCAGGATATCATTGCAGGCGTCCCAGCGGCCTGCCGATGGGACCTGGAGGAACATGTGAGTGCCTGGAACCACGTGGATAAACTAGGGCACATCTGGTGCCTGAGTCAAGCCCAACCGAGTGGGTAGACAGCTTTCTGTGCTAATAGGAGCTTGCTGTAGAGTCGCTAGACAGAAAAATTAAATCATAGGTGAAAGGATAAAAAAGAATCCGTGGAAATAATAAGGCTGTGAATGTAGCAAACTTCAACATTGTGGGTAATTGCTTCATGAGGAAGTTTGTTCTTTGTCACGAAATGCATCCGTGTGATGAGAGCAGAGAAGGCTGGGCATGGTAAGAGGGTCTCCCCCCACAGCCCACGGACAATTGGCCTCCTCTTCCATTTCAGAAAGAACATGGAAACACAAGGACTGTAAGAAGATAGAAGCCACGCAGAGTAGCATTCAAGATCACAGTCTTGGGATTAGGTAGACTTGAGTTCAAGTCTCCCTGAGAAGGGAGGTCAGACCTCACCATGCCCCCTTCCCTCTCCACGCACTAACTCTCTCCACCTACTCTCAAGTTTTGTTGAAATCTTCTGGAACTTAACAGATGGAATTCTTTCTTAACAGTTCCTTAAGCTTCATAACCATATTTGCAGTGGTCATTTGGGATCAAATTCTACCAGTTTCTCTGCATACCAGTGTTATTTCTACCCTATTTTCCTCTTTCTTCAATTCATTTTTCTTGTTGTTGGAGTATATCCTCTAGAGTATTTCAAAAAGGGTTCATGGAGAGAGATTTTCTGAGCTATTGTCCCTCTAAAAATAATTTCTATTTTTCACTTAAATCACTTTTTGCCTGAGTACAGAATTCTAGATTAAAAATTATTTTATCTGCAGAACTTTATATTACTACTATGTCTTCTGGAATTTTATGTTTATTGCATTTGAGAAGTTTGATGTTTATTTGTTTCTTCTTCCTTTGAAATTAAACTAGTGGGGACATTTTTCTTTCTGAAAATTTTTTCTTTATTCCTTATTTTTATTCTTTATTTCTTTATCAGTACATCTAGTGCTGAATCCTCCTCACCTCCCTACCATATTTCTATTCTATGATTTATTCTATGCTTTGTGGGCCCTTTTTTTTTTTTTTTTTTTGAGACAGAGTCTCACTCTCTTGCCTGGGCTAGAGTGCCGTGGCATCAGCCTAGCTCACAGCAACCTCAAACTCCTGGGCTCAAGCGATCCTCCTGCCTCGGCCTCCTGGGTAGCTGAGAATATAAGCATGTGCCACCGTGCCCGGCTAATTTTTTATATTTTTAGTTGCTGCCTAATTTCTTTCTATTTTTAGTAGAGACGGGGTCTCGCTCTTGCTCAGGCTGGTCTCGAACTCCTGAGTTCAAACAATTCGCCTGCCTCGGCCTCCCAGAGTGCTAGGATTATAGGCGTGAGCCACCACGCCTGGCCTGTGGGCCCTTTTTTTTTTTTTTTTTGAGACAGAGTCTCACTTTGTTGGCCTGGCTAGAGTGAGTGCCATGGCGTCAGCCTAGCTCGCAGCAACCTCAGATTCCTGGGCTCAAGCAATCCTACTGCCTCAGCCTCCCAAGTAGCTGGGACTACAGGCATGTGCCACCATGGCCGGCTAATTTTTTCTATGTATTTTTAGTTGTCCAATTAATTTCTTTCTATTTTTAGTAGAGACGGGGTCTCGCTCTTGTTCAGGCTGGTCTTGAACTCCTGAGCTCAAACGATCCACCTGCCTTGGCCTCCCAGAGTGCTAGGATTACAAGCGTGAGCCACCGCGCCTGGCCTGTGGGCCCTTTTTGTATGAAGAATTGAGACTTTTTTTTTTTAAGCTTTGAAAGATTTTTGTATAATTCATATGATTATTTTCTCTATCCATGCACCTTCTGAATATACTTTGAGGTGGAGATTGGAACTCCTTATTCTGTTTTCTTGTATTCACTTTTTTATCTTTCACATTTCAACTTTTGGAGTTTTGTGCTGTTTTCTAGGTGGATCACTTGCCTCAATGCTCCAGTTTATTATTGCACTCTTCAGTTATATGGATTTTATTCATCAATCCATCTATTGTAGAGTTTTTTTATTTGAAAAAATTATAAAAAAGTGTAAGAAAATGGCAAAGGATAATAAACACCCATTTGCCAATTATTCAGAAATAACAAACATTAACATATTGTCATATTTCCTTTGGTTCCTTCTTAATAAATAAAATATTACTGATAAAACTACAGTCCCTTTTGTCCCCTCTCTACTACTCTTTACCCGTTGTCCCCAAAGGAATTACTTTCATAAACATTATGTGTGCTTTTCCATTTATTTTGGCTATAGCATATAAATATATATTTATATTCCACTATCCTCCAGTCTTTCACAGTTTTTTTAAAAAACATTTTAAGATAAATTGTATCATGCTGGATTTATCTTTCTGAAGCTAACTTTTTTCACTCAACAATCAGTTTTGGGAAAATTTACCTAGGTTGTTGCATATCTAGTTCGTTCATTTTAACCACTGGGTAATACAACATTGCGGGAATATGTTCATTGCATTTATCTATCCCGCTAATGATGGACATCAAAGTTGTTTCTAAGTCTTTTGCCATTAGAAGCGGCACAGCAGAGAACACAATGTGCATGCCTGCTTGTGTGAGCATTTCTCCAAGGCTTCTACCTGGGGAAGGAATTGCTGAGTCAAGTAATATGCAATTTTTAATTTGTTAGAAAAAGTATTAAGTTGTTCTCCACAGATGATTGTACTTGTTTATACTTTCACCAACAGTGTTAGAGAATCTCTGGCTCCCCACGACTTCACCAACCCTAGACATTGTCAAACTTTTTCATTTGGGCAAGCTGATGGGTGGAAATTGTATCTTCTATTGGGCTTTAAGTTTTATTAATCACAATTTTAGTTTTCATGAATTCTGATTACTACTCTTTATAGAAGCTTTATCTATCTATCCATCTATCCATCCATCCACCCATCTATCCATCTATTCACTCATCCATCTATCTTGCTGGATATGCTGCTGTTTCAAACGTCTCTGATGATACTAATTATATTTATTATCAGGTGTTCCCATCCCCACTCCTGCCTGCTTTCCTGTGGTTCAAATTCTCCTTCTTCAAATGTAAATTTTTCTGAGGTGGAGTTGGTGCTTCCTTTCATTCTGTTAGTTTTTGTAAAAGTTTTGGTGATTCTCAGCTGCCTACTTGCCCAGGTTGCTCTTGCTTGAAGGGACTCCTCAGCCCACATGAGAATCCCTGCGCATTTGGCCAGACATGCAGGTGCTGGGTAGAGGAACCTGGCTCTGCTGCCTGTGTGGGGCAAGGGAGAGGCGTATGCATGGGGCTTGTGTTGCGAGGGTGAGGTCTCCCATCCACTGTGGTGGCCATGGACGACTGGGGCCCTGCTTGGCTCTTCCCACCATGAGGTTCCTCTGAGGGTCTCCCTTCATCAGAGGCCCCTGCAAATCTGGTCACCCTCTATGGCCCAGCTCTTCCTCCTCTGCCTGCTGTTTCTAGTCTTGATGCTTGTATGGGGTTGCTAGGACTGCAGAACAAATCCCACAGACTGGGTGGCTTTCGCAACAGAAATTATTTTCTCACAATTCTGGAGGCTAGATGTGTGAGATCGAGGTGTTGGTAGGGTTAATTTCTTCTGAGATCTTTCTCCTTGGCTTGCAGATGGTGCCTTTGTGTCTTCACATGGTCTTCTGCGTGCGTCTGTGTCCTGATCTCCTCTTCTCACAGGGAGCCAGTCATACTGGATTACAGTCCACCCTGATGACCTCATTTTAAGTTATTCACCTCTTTAAAGACCATTTCTCCAAATACAGTCACATTCTGAGGTATTGGGTGTTAGGACTTCAGTGTATGAATGTGGGTGGGGGGACATGTCAGACCATAACAGTGATAGTCTAGGGTTCTGACAGAATAAACAATCTCTTTTTCTGGAAGGCCTCTCCTTTTCCTATCTTGGGCCATAGGGCACAAACTGGTCAGTTTCATATGAATGTTAGCTAATTTGTTTAACCAGATTCTGTGATTAGACATTTAGTAAACTTCTCATGGCTAAATACATGTCCATAATTATTTCCTCCTATACAAATTTTCATAATTCACATTAGATATAATGTGATAGATGAATTAAGAAAAATTATTTGCATTATAGATATTTCTATTAGTTAGAACTTAAATACTTAATGAGAATTAGCACCAGGCCAGGTATAGTAGCTCACACCTGCAGTCCTAGCATTTTGGGAGGCCAAAGTGGAGAGATCACTTGAGCCCAGGAGTTGGAGGCTGCAGTGAGTTATGATGACACCACTGTACTCTAGTCTGGGAAACAGAGCAACACCCTGCCTCCAAGAAAAGAAAAAAAAAAGAATTAGCACCAAGTACGTAGTGGGGAAAACTGTTGAACAATCGGAATGAACAAAGCAATAGCTGGGGTGCTGGTAATATTCCATTTCTTGATGTGGGTGCTGGAGAAATGGCTATGTCCAGTTGGTAAAGATGCTTTGAGCTGTATGCTTATGATACACGTATGGATGCTATATTTCAATAAAAATTAAAAGAAGGAGAATCTGTTGAGCTGGCAGCACAGAAACACAGTGCCTCTGAGTACTGGTTCCTCAGTTAGCATTGCGTTTTTTAAAGACAGTTATGAATTATGTGCTATGTGGCAATTTATTTCAATGGTCTGGTGGTTTTCAACTCTGGCTGCACATTAGAATCGTCTGGAGATGTGTTTTAAAAAATACTGCTGTCCAGCCCTGCTCTAGATCAGCTCAATCAGACTCCCCTGGGGTGGGGCCCGGCACCAGGATCTTTACAAAGCTCCCCAGTGAGTCAAATGTGCAGCCGCTTGCAGCACCGTTGGCCTAGAAATGGAATTATTTTGATTGCCTGTATTCTGTTCAGATTTCATCTGTGATTTTAGGGTTTTTTTGGTCAATGTAGATCAACTGCTTTACTTTGCAATAATAAAAATGCAGATATAGTGAACATATACTGTATTATCAAAAGTCCTGCAAGAAAAAAATAGCTTTTTATTGTGAATGTAAAACTTTTTAGTATCTATCTGCCTCCTTTTTAAGGTATAAATCATTGAAACAAATTCTTTAATAAGGCAATTTTTGTAAAATCGGGAATGTGATTATTGTGCTGTAACAGGATGGAGAGTGTTTCCTTAGGACACATTCTTGGGTGTAAGCTTGTTGTTAAAAAAAAAAAAATTAGCTGGGCATGGTGGTGCACACCTGTAATCCCAGCTACTCAAGAGGCTGAGGCAGGAGGATCCCACCTGATCTTAGATGTTCAAGACCAGCCTGAGCAAGAGCAAGACTCTGTCTCTACTAAAAATAGAAAAACTAGCTGGGTGTAGTGGCTCATGCCTGTAGTCCTACCTACTTGGGAGGCTGCGGCAGGAGGTTTGCTTGTATCCAGGAGTTGGAGGTTATAGTGAGCTATGATGATGCCACTGCACTCTAGCACAGGTGACAGAGTGAGACCCTGTCTCAAAAAAAAAAAAAAAAAAAAGAAAGAAAGAAAGAAAGGAAATGACTCCAGACCATACAGTGCCTTGACCATCGAGCTGGGGACTTCGTCTGAACCCCGGGCTCCATGGGGAACTAGGGAGGCTTTAGAGCAGGACCAGCTCACTCGTAGAAGACGGCTCTGTGGGAGGCATGGAGGATGGTCAGAGGGTGGCAAGACCTGGTAGAATTCGGCCTGGAGAGGAAGGGCCAAGTAGGAAAGGGATCTCTAGGCAGGAACCATCTGGGGCATGGTGGCCAGATTCTGCCTAGGGACAAAGCAGGGTCCGGTGCGTCCATGAGCTCCCATTTAGGAGCCTGAGAAATGCCCTAACACCCGCACTAAGCAAGATGGCTAGATAACAAATTTGATTTTCGATGTTTATGTTCAGTATGAGTTACCTGCAGAGAACATCCACTGAGGAGGTCCCCAATCCTTTAGTTCCTTCCTGTGTTTGAAATTCTGCTGCTCAGGAGCCTGTGGAAGGTCAATTGTTTTCTTCTCTGCTTGGTTCCAGTGAGAGGCGAGCACAGATTGGAGATGGTGAGCGGGGAGGAAAGAGAAACAGGTGGGAGCCGCTTTTCTGATAAACCATTTGAAGTAACACTCAATTTAATTTATATGCAAAGTCCACTTTAATCTATAACAAAAATATGTGTGTATGTATATAAATTGTATATGCATATATATACATATATATACACACATATATATATATCTTCTGAAAGGATTATATGCCTAGTTCTTTAAAAATAACAACCCTCTTGGCACCAGGCTCAAGCCACTCTCCTGACCACAGTGGCTCGGAAGGAGGAGGGGAGGGGTAGGAAGTCAAGAGTCCAACCCCCCACCTGCATTTATATCACATAAATCTGTCTACTACCCAAGATGGTGGGTCACCAACATGTTAAGAATGGTTATCTAGATGGTAGAATTTCAGATGGTTTTAATTTTCTCCTTAATATTTTGTGTACAGTTGGGATTTTCCAATGAAAATATTTTTCCTTTAAAAAAAAAGTGGTAGGGGAAAAGAGAAGGAACACCCTTACCTTTATGTTATCAGTGGAAATGCCAGTAGGCAGTTAGCAACACCAGAAGCTATAAGAGAAAACACTGCCTCCTGCTCCCAGCAGCACTGCAACACGCCAAGCTCTTTCAAGCATCTGTGTCTTCGCAGGCTGGACCCTACAGCTTGAAATGCCCTTTCTTACCTGGAGAAGTCATCCTGATCTCTTAAGTCCTAGTTCAGACATCACCTGTTTGGGGACATTTTCCTTCACTCCCCTGTACCTCATAGGGCCAACCATGAAGGGGTGGGAGGTGGAAGGCAGGAGGCTCACATTCAGAAATGGTCTCAAATTTGAACTTCTGATGTTATCAAAATGATACATGCACACACAGACGCACGCACGATAGCACGCTGACTGCATTGAAAAGCAAGGAGATTCATCATTCGCCTTTAAATACGCCCTGTTACCCGACCACACTGGCCACAGGGCACTGTAAATTCATAGTTATTTAAAAATAACAAACTGTGATTACATAATGACTGACACAATCACATTGTATCATATTTCTCGTTAAAATCATTAATTTGCTAAATGTACATATTTGAAACATCCCACAGATCTTGTATCTTTTTCTTGGCATTTTGGGAGCATTTTTTCCTTCTTTTTAAGAAAATAATCATTATTATTTTTTTAGTAGACCAAGAGAAGCGACATCTGTGTAACTCCCTGCCTGGTCTCTTGCGGAAGTCCAGATGCATCCATCAAGCAGCTTACTGTGCTGGGTTGCAGGGAAACCAGTTCTCCAACAGGCTGAGCTCCATGGAGTTCAAAAGGAAAGAGCTTTACTTCCTCCCTCCACTGCCTCCCGACATGCCCCCGGTCTCTCCCCTCCCTGCTGCTTAGCCGCATCTCATGCAGATCCATAGCTTTCACTCACTTTCAGCCAGGAGAACAGTGTTATTTAAGGGCCAGTAAAAAGACCAGACCAGTATAGACCAGAACGTCAATCTCAATCCGGTTCCATGAATCTCCCCTCCCAGCCCGGCCTGTCAGTGGTTGGAGGAAGCCCTGGGGATGAGGACATGGCCGGTTCTTACTTCCCCTGGGTTTCTCTTCTGTTCCTTCCCCTCCCTCTTGGGAACGGGGAGAGGATTAGAGGAACAGCATGAGTCCTGCAGGGTGGGCGCTTTAGTGATCCACGTGGCAGCCCCTCTTTAAGGGGCTCCTCTGTGGAAGTTTTGGAGACTTCCCCAGCTACGTGCAGGGCTGATCCACCCTCTCTCTGACCTCCAGCCTCCTTGCAGTGCTTATGCTCCCTCCCTTGCACCCACGGGATACTTAGGGTGAAGGCCCCTTGACCCCACAGCAGCCCTTGGGAAGGGTCTTTTCAAGACACCTCCTTCCAGGGAGCCCTCTGGGCCCTGCTTCCACAGCTGCTTTCTCTGCAGTCTCTGTCCCCCCTCGGGCAGCCTCCTGTCATCATCACCCAGCAGCAACAGAGAGACAGCAGGCTCCATGTCCATGTCACCCAGACTCTGGGGGACACAGCAGATTCTCCGGAGAACTGTCCTCCTGTGCCTCAGCCCGGTGGCCTTTTTGAGATGGGCTTTCAAGTCTCTCAGCTCAGCAACGAAGGGCTCAGCTCCCTTCCTGCATCCTCTTCCAGGGTCCAGGAGCAGCTCTCTTGGGGCCCCCCTTTGGCTAGGGGATAGGGGTTCCCCTCAGAAATCCAAAGTGCTGGCTGGGCATAGTGGCTCATGCCTATAATTCCAACACTTTGGGAGGCCAGGGTGGGAGGACTGCTTGAGTCTAAGAGTTCGAGACCAGCCTGGGCAACATAGCAAGACCCTGTCTCTACCAAAAAAAGAAAAGAAAAGAAAATTAAAAATTAGCCAGGCAAGGTGGCTCACACCTGTTATCCAGCTACTCAGGAGGCTGAGGCAAGAGGATCGCTTGAGCCCAGGAGTTCCAGCTTGGGCAACAGAGTGAGACCCTGTGTCTGTTAGAAAAATTAAATTAAATTAAATTAGGAAAAAATTATCTCTTCAAAAAAAGAAATCCAAAGTGCTCTTTTCTCCTACAAACTCCCTGTGTTCATTTTCTATTGCTGCTGTAACTACACAAAGTTTGTTGCTTAATTTAAAACAACACACATTTACTACCTTACATTTCTGTAGAGCAGAAGTTTGACAAGGATGTCAAATATCGGTAGGGCTGTGCTCCTCTCTGGAAGTTCTAGGGGAGAATCCATTGCCTCCCCTTTTCCAGCGCTAAAAGCTGCCCACGTTCCCGGACTGTGGCCTCTCCACCGGGTCTGTCTGCGAAGCCAGCAGTGTTGCCTCTCTCTGGCCACTCTCTCCCTCCCTCCCTCCCAGCAGTGGTTCTCCAGTTTTAAGGACTCGTGTGATTAGATTGGGTCCACTTCAATAATCCAGGATAATCTCCCTGTCTTAAACTCCTTAACCTTAATCACATCTGCAAAGTCCCTTTCGCCATGTAAGGTGACATACTCACAGGGTCCAGGGATTAAGATGTGGACATCTTTGCGGGACGGGAAGGCATTACTCTGTCTACAGCAATCCATTGCTTCCACAAACCCTCCTTCGGATTTCCAGTCTTGCCTTATGCCAGCTGGAGGAGGGCAGTGGGGTTAACAGTGGTGCGACAGGCTCTGTCGTGTTTCAGCAAAGCCTGCAGCTGTCTTTAGAATATGGGGTACCGACTGCCTGTTGCCTCCAGCCTTAAAGCCTTTAAACCAGAATACCAAACATCCAGAAGTCACATTCTACGCACCAGCTGTGTGTGTTCCTGTCCCCCTCTAGGCTGTGAGATCCTTAAGGCTGGGTCTGTTTCTCACAGTACCTAGAGCCAGAGAGCCTTCTGTAGGACCAAAGAGAAAAAAAAGTTGTCTAATTTATTGATTAAAGGAATTAGGGGTATATGACACATGTCAAAAGTCTGTTGGATAAAGTGGCTTAATCCATCTATTTAGGAGAGTAGGTGGACTATAGACAAATATTAGGCCACATTTAACGTGCCAAGAGGGAAAGGGACCTGTGACCCTCCTGGATTGATGGTGCTATCTTTGCTATTTCAATTAACACATCAAATCTGGGAGGGCACCTAAAGGAATTCCAGCCACCCTGTGCAGAAACACTTTGCTGCAGAGTCCAGGTCAGTTTGTGCGGACACATTCTTGGGCTCCTGGTGCTGCCTTAAGAGCTACAGTGTTAAATCTTATTTCTCCTCTTAAACAACAGCAAAGTTTACTGCAGGTAGATTTTTTCAGTGCTTCCTTCTGGTACTAGGAATGTTGGGGACCCTTTACGTACGCTCACTCGCAGTGGAATTAGGAGCAGTGCATTAAGACAAACCCATTCTCACCCTCCATTGACAGTATTGGACACACTAGAGTAACAGAGTCATTTAAGCTACTCTGACTGCTACCTCTTGTTTAACCATTTGGGCCAAGGCAATGTGAAATTCCTCCTGTGACCTCTAAACCACATCCCATTGGGCGGGGGGAGCGTCTTCTTCGAGAAGCATGGGCTGGGCGGATGGGCATGGAGTTGGCCTTTCACACTCTGGCCTCCTTACGTGAAATGCTATGAATACTGGAAATTTAGTCACACCCAGATTTAAAACACAGTGAAAATCTCCAAATAACTCTGTGCATGTGTGTATTTATTAATGCCATTGTTCCTCTTTGTTTTGTGGAGTAGGTTGAATCATGGCTCCCAAAGAGATCGGGTCCTAATTCCTGCCACCTGTGCATGTTATCCTACGTGGATTTAAAAAGAGGACTTTGCAGGTATGATTAGGTTAAGGATCTTGAGATGGGGAGATTATTGCCCCAGATTTTCAGGGTGAGCTCTAAATGCGGTCGGATATATTCTCATAAGAGGGAGGCAGAGGGGATTCCACTGCCACCGAAGAGAAGGCAGTACAACCATGAAGCAGAGATTGGAGGGATGTGGCCACAAGCTAAGGATGCCAAGAGCCTCCAGAAGCTGGAAGAGGCCAGGAGTGGATTGCACTCTAGAGCCTGAAGATGGAGTTTGTCCCTGTCACCTTGATTTCAGCCCAGAGATACTGGTTTTGAACATCTGGCCTGCAGAATTGTCAGAGAATAAATCTCTGTGTTTTAAGCCACCAAATCTGTGGTGATTTGTTACAGCAGCCTTAGGAAATGTATGTGTTTGGTATACAGCTGAGAACTGATGATATATGTTACTCATTCATTCAAAAAATACTGACTAAAGGACAGGCACATTAGAACCAGGGAGGCAGGCAGGAGAGGGCTGGGCTAGGTTCACAATCCCCACGTCCCCACCGCACCCCCATCATGTGCAAAATGTTCCAAATGTGTGCATTTTTATAGTTTGCATCAGGCTCTAAAGGGGTCTGTGCCCTCCAACGTTGAGAACCCTGATGTAAATACTGATGGTCAAAGTTTCTTCCTGGGCCGAGTGACTCCTAAGGTAAAACCCTGAGGACAACATTGACAAAGGGAGAAAATGAATGGCACGAAGCAAAAGTGCATTTCTTACCTGTCTTGGGAGAATAGGCAAAGAGAAATAATTTAAATATTGAATCCTATCGTTCAAATTTTAGAGATCATTTATTTACACAAATATTTCCTGAGCACTTGTTATGTGCTGGTTGCTACTAAGCCACTTGGGGATACAGTGGGGAAGAAAACAGACCAAGAAGTCCTGCTCTCATGAAGCTGACATTCTAGTTAAAGGGGAAGACAAAAAACTAATCAATATATATGACTCGGGTGGCATTAAGTGGAAGGCAAAGGGGACAGAGGCTCATGGTGGGCCTTGGGGACATGCTTCCCAGCAGACTCATCAGGGGAGGTTCTCTGCAAAGGTGACACATGAGCAGAGACCGAAAGGAGGAGAGGGAATGAGCCATTATGATCCACGAGGAAGAGTTCCAGGCAGAGGGAAAAGCTAGTGCATGGGCCTGGAGAGGAGAGCTTGGCTGCTTGGGGAACGACAAGTAGGCATACTGAATAAAACTAGTTGCTGGTTTAGTTTAGCTGGTAAGTGGAATGGCAATAAACAGAGGGAAACCATGCCAGTTAAAGAGAATTTTTTTCTAGCAATATTAGATATAAATGACATTCATGAGATGGTGAATTGTCACCCAAAGGAAGAAAGGGAAGTTCTGTTGAGATGTATAGAATTTTTCTTGGGGAGGGAACACACACACACACACACACACACACACACACGTTAACAGGCAAAGTGAACTACAGGCAAGCCAGAAAACAAAACGGGACTTGGAGTTTTAGGCACATGTGAAGGGATAATGAATAGGCCCAATACAAGAGGTGGAATAAGGTTGGTTGAATGTTTTGTTGGAGTTTTTTGTTTTATTTCAACATGTTGTAACTGAGCCTCTGCACCATGTTCCGCTTCCCTTTTCAACGCCAATGCGAGATAACAAGCAACTGTTCGCATGTGGGAGTTTCAGACAGACACAGGCCCTTGAAGCTCAGGTGGGGAGGGTGAGATGGAAGAAGGGCCTCCAAGCCTGCAGGCCGGCCTTTGGAAGGCCGGTGCCAAGGGTCTGGAGCAGAGTGTGAGAAGCCTTGATCCTTGGAGGGCCTGGACCAGCAGAAACGAGATTTCCAGGGCCCTGGTCCTTGAAATGCTGTTAGGATGTTGTGCTCAGCAATTTGAAAGTAATAAAACGGATTCAGTTCCACAAATGGAGACACGGAGAGTCAGTAAAAGGAGATAACGGAGAGCTGTGCTTGGAGGCGGGACAGGTGCAGGCGGGATCCTCGCCTCCCGGCCTCTCCTTTAGTCTGAGACCTGGGGAGTCACTCTTGCCACTTCAGTGTCTGTGAGGGGGTGGAGAGTATTCCACCAAAATTCATGTCCACCCTGAAACTCAGAATGCGACCCCATTTGGAAACAGGAACTTTGCAGATGTGATTAGTTCAGCTGAGGCCACATTGAATTAGGGTGGGTCCTAAATCCAGCGACTAGGGTCTTTATAAGAGGAAAAGAGGGAGATTGAGATACAGAGTCACAGACACTAACTGGGAAGGAGGCCACGGGACAACAGAATTGGACATTGGAGTGGCACGGCTGCAAGCCAAGGAACGCCCAGGATTGGCGACAACCACCAGAAGCCGGGAAGAGGCAAGGAGCACTCTCCGCTAGAGCCTTCAGGGTAGCGTGGCCCTCCTGACACCTTGATTTTGGACTTCTAGCCTTCAGAACCTGAGAGAACACACACTTTCGTTGTTTTAAGCAACCACACGTGTGGTAATTGGCTCCAGCGGCCCTGGGAAACTGATACAAGATCTTCATGTGCAAACTGAGGAAGAGAAGCGGACACCATGTGTCTCCTCTGCTCCCTGCAGGGTGGCGCAGGGTTCCCAGAGCGCGGCGTGCTGACTGGCAGACACGGGCACGCCGGGCAGGCCCCGCACACAGTGGGCACTCAGCAGCCAGCAGCCCAAAGCCCACAGCCGCAGCGTGGCATAGGCAGCCGGCTGACCGGGGCCCGGCCGCAGGGGTCAGCAGGCTCACAGTCTGCGGGGCACTCTGACAGTAAACAAGTAAATTGCATAAATATAACTTGGGATCAAGTAGTGATTAGTGCTGTGAAGGAAAATTAGACAGAGTAAGGAGGAAGAGGGAAACGGAGACCAGGGTCCATGCTGTGTTTAAATAGGATGGCCAGGCCTGTCCGAGAAGGTGACATTTGAACAAGGACCTGAGTGACAAGTGCGCGTCACACGGGGAGACCTCCACCAGTGTGAGCTGGCATTATTCACATTATTAGTTTGATCGCTGTTACGAAACAGGCAGATGTGATGTAGAAAGTGCGGTTCAAGCCCAGCCTCTGCGAATGAACAATGTCGCGGCCTTCCCAGTCTCCGGGGAAAAGGAAGACGGTGACCAAAAGTAAGACGAACAGCCATCCTGGTTTGCCCGGGCTGGAGAGGTTTCTCAGGATGCGGGACTTTCAGTGCTGCACGGGGACAGCCCAGGCTCGGCCACCGCCGAGGTCGCCCTGGCACAATTGCCTCGTGAAGCACTGAGGGGGTGGACGGGATGGCCCCTGAGGCCAACTCCACCCTAGTGCCTGGGGCACACAGCGGGACACCTGCTGCTTGAGTCTGAGTAGGGCGGAGGCTTCCGCAGGGGAAGTGAGGGGAATTTGCCGCTGCGTGCCTGCCCGGTCTGTTTTCTGAGCTCCGGCCAGCAGAGGCTGCTGCAGAGGCAGAAGGGCCCTCTATTCTGTTTTGGGAAACAGTCTCTCAGAAGGCATCTGGAGATGGAAAACCACTACCCCTCGGCAGCCCCTTTCTGCCACCCCTGGAGAGGATCGCGAGATAGCTGATTCTGGGAATGTTACCAAACTTCCCTGAGCCTCAGGTTACGCATCTGCAAAAAGAGATAATGACACCTACATCTTTTGGGTTTTGTGGGGGGACTTGAATGAAATACGTCATTTGCTTAACAAATATATATGAACAGCCATAAAGGGCCAGGCGTTCGTTAGACTAGCTGGATACATGGGTTCAACAAAATGCACTTATCCTTACCCTCAAGCACGGCACAATCTGGTGGGGAGAGCAGATTCAAACAAGTAAATCATAAACGAGGGTGAGTGCAGTAAAGGAAAAAATGGGGAGAAGAACAGGGAGAGCCTACTTTGGGCTGAGCACTGAGTGCAGGAAAGGCCTCTCTGAGAACTGAAAGATGAGAAAGAGCCAGCTTTTGCTATTTTTAGTGGGAGCCCATTAAATGTGCCGATTAATGGAGGGACAAGGACTTTATAATATTGGATTTTCCTATCCCAGAATAGGGCAAGTTTTTCCATTAATTCGGACGTGCTTCATGCTAAAGGGGGTTCTGTTTGTCATGTTCTAATTTTTGTTTTTAGTGATTCACTATTTCATTCATATAAAAAATAGATAAGATGAACAATCAAGTGTTCCCCACCACCCATGGACGCCCCCTGCAGGCCTCCCCTAAATATGACAAGACCCTGCCTCCTACCTCTATCCCAAGGGAAGAGTCACACCCTGAAGACTGTATTTATGATTCCCTTATTTTCACTTATAATTTTACACGTTTCTATATACATCTGAATAATGTATTTTTTACTTTTACTTTTTGTTTTTTAAGACTTTTTTAAAGAGCAGTTTTAGGTTTGCAGCAAAATTAAAAGGAAGGTACAGAGTTTCCTGTATACTCCCTTCTCCCACAAATGCTTAGCCTCCTCACGCATTATCAACATTCCCCACCGGAGTGGTACATTTCTTATAGTTGATGACACTACACTGACATATTATTGTCACCCAAAGTCCATAGTTTACTTTAGGATTCCTTTTTGGTGTTGTACATTCCACGGGTTTGGACAAATGTATAAATGACATGTATCCATCATTATAGTATCATATAGAGTAGTTTCCTTGACCTAAAAACCCTCTGTGCTCCACCTGTTCATCCCTGCTTCCCCCCAACCCCTGGCAACAACTGATTTTTTTACTGTGTCCATAGTTTTGCCTTTTCCAGAATGTCATATAGTTGGAATCATACAGTGTGTAGCCTTTTAAGAATGGCTTCTTTCACTTAGTAGCATGCATTTAAGGTTCCTCCATGTCTTTTCATGGAACCTTTCAATGGCTTGATGGCTCATTTCTTTTTAGTAATGAATAATATTAAGTTGTCTGGTTGTGCTACAGTTTATCCATTCACCTGCTGAAGGGCATCTTGGCTGCTTCCAAGGTTTGGCAATTATAAACAAAGCTGCTATAAACATCCACGTGCAGGTTTTCGACATAAATTTTCAGCTCCTTTCGGTAAATACTAAGAGTGTGATTGTTGGATCATATGGTAAGAGTATGTTTAGTTTTGTAATTAACCACCAAAGTGTTCTTCCAAAGTGGCTGCACCATTCCTACCAGCAATGAATGAGAGTTCCTGTTGCTCCGCATCCTCGTCAGCATTTGGTGTTCTAGATCTGGGCCATGCTAATATGTGTGCAGTGAAATCTCATTGTTGTTCTAATTTGCATTTTCCTGATAACAGATGATGTGGAGCACCTTTTCATGTGCTTATTTACCATCTGTATATTTTCTTTGGTGAGGTGTCTGTTGAGATCTTTTGTCCATGTTTTAATTGAGTTGTTTTCTTATCGTTGAATTTTAAGAGTTCTTTGCATATTTTGGCTAACACTCCTTTATCGGATGTCTTTTGCAAATATTTTCTCCCAGTATATGACTTGTCTTTTTATTATCTTTACAATTTTTTTTTTTTTTTTTTGCAGAGCAGAACTTTTTAATTTTAATAAAGTCCAGCTTATGAATTATTTCATGGATTATACCTTTGGTGTCGTATCTAAAAAGTCATTGCCAAACCCAAGGTCATCTATATTTTCTTCTATACTATCTTCTAGTTTATAGTTTTGTGTTTTACATTTAGGTCTGTGATCCATTTTAAGTTAATAGTTGTGACTAGTATAATAACGTCTGTTTAGATTTATTTTTGCATGTGGATGTCCATTAGTCCAGCAATATTTGTATAAAAAAGACTGTCTTTCCTCCATTGTATTGCCTTTGCTCCTTTGTCAAACATCAGTTGACCATATTTATGTGGGTTTGTTTCTGGGCCCTCTATTCTAGTCCATTGATCTGTTTATTTGTTCTCTCACCAATATCACTTTTTTAATTACTGTAGCTTTACAATAAGTCTTGAAGTCAGGTACTGTCAGTCCTCCAACTTTATTCCTTCATTATTGTGTTGGCTATTCTGAGTCCTTTGTCTCTACATGTAAACTTTACAATCAGTTCATTGATATCTACAAAATAACTTGTTGAGAATTTGATTGGGATTGCATTGAATATATAGTTTAAGTAGGGAAGAACTTAACAATATTGAGCCTTCCTATCCATGACCATGGGCTGTCTTCCCATTTATTTAATTATTTTTTGATTTCTTTCATCAGAATTTTGTAGTTTTCCTCACATAGACCTTATACATATTTTGTTAGCTTAATATGAAGGTATTTTATTTTTGGCGATGCTAATATAAATTGTATCATGTTTTAAATTTCAAATTCTACTTGTTAATTGCTGGTATATAGGAAAGCAATTGACTTTTGTATATTAACTTTGTATCCTGCAACCTTGCTATAATTACTTATGAATTCCAGGATTTTT
>CAUYSK010097482.1:0-19730 GCA_963575035.1 Avahi laniger | reverse complement strand
CATGATACTGTAGTCTGTTAAATGTACAATAGCAGTATATCTAAAAAAACAATGTACATACCTTACTTAAAAAATACTTTATTGCCCCAAAATGCTAAAGATCATCTGAGCCTTCAGCAAGTCATAATCTTTTTGCTGGTGGAGGATCTTGCCTCAATATCGGTGGCTGCAGAGGTTGGGGTGGCTGTGGCAATTTCTTCAAATAAGAGAACAATGAATTTTGCCGCATCAATGGACCCTTCCTTTCAATGAAAGATTTCTCTGTAGCACGGGATGCTGTTTGATAGCATTTTACCCACAGTAGAACTTTCAAAGTCAGAATCAATCCTTTCAGACCCCGCCACCACTTTATCAACTAAATTTTGTCATATTCTAAATCCTTTGTTGTCATTTAAACGGTGTTCACAGCATCCTCGCCAGGAGTAGATTCCATCTCAAGAAACCACTTTCTTTGCTCATCCGTAAGAAGCAACTCCTCATCCATGAATTTTTTATCATGAGATGGCAGCAATTTAGTGACATCTTCAGGCTCCTAATTCTACTTCTCTTGCCGTTTCCACTCTATCTGCAGTGACTTCCTCCACCCAAATTTAAACCCCTCAAATTCATCCATGAGAATTAGAATCAACTCCTTCCAAACTCCTGTTAATACTGATATTTGACCTCCTCCCATGAATCACAAATGCTCTAGATGGCATCTATAATAGTGAATCCTTTCCAGAAGGTTTTCAATTCACTTTGCTCAGATTCATAAGAGGAATCACTATCTATTGCAACTATATAGCCTCACAAAATATATTTCTTAGATAATAAGACTTGAAAGTCAAAATTACTCCTTGATCCATGGGCTGTAGAATGGATGTTGTGTTCACAGGCATGAAAATAGTATTAATCTCTTTGTGTGTCTCCTTCGGACCTCTTGGGTGATCAGGTGCACTATCAACGAACAGTAATATTTTGAAAGAAATCTTTTTTTCTGAGCAGTAGTTCTCTCCAGTTCCAGTTAAAATGTTCAGTAAACCACGCTGTAAACAGATGTGCTGTCATCTAGCCTTTGTTGTTCCATTTGTAGAGTACAATCAGAGAAGATTTAGCATAATTCGTAAGAGCCCTAGGATTTTCAGAATGGTAAATGAGCTTTGTCTTCAAATTAAAGTCACCAGCTGCGTTAGTCCCTAACAAGACAATCAGCCTGTCCGTTGAAGCTTTGAAGCTAGACATTGACTTCTCTTCTCTGGCTATGACAGTCCCACATGACATCTTCTTCCCAAGGCTGTTTCCTCTACATTGCAAATCTGTTGTTTAGTGTAGCCACCTTCAGTAACTGTCTTAGCACAAGCTTCTGGATAACTTGCTGCAGCTTCTGCATCAGCACGCGCTGCTTCAGCTTGTCCTTTTATGTTATGGAAATAGCCTCTTTCCTTAAACTTCATAAACCAACCTCCGCTAGCTTCGAACTTTCCTTCTGCAGCTTCCTCACTTCTCTCAGCCTTCATAAAATTGAAGAGAGTCGGGGCCTTGCTCTGGATTGGGCTTTGGCTTACGGGAATGTTGTGGCTGGTTTGGTCTTCTATCCAGACCACTCAAACTTTCTCCATGTGAGTAATAAGCCTGCTTCACTCTTTTGTGTGTGTTCACTGGAATAGCACTTTTAATTTCCTTTAAGAACTTTACTTTTGCCTTTACAATTTGGCTGTTTGGTGCAAGAGGCCTAGCTTCTGGCCTGTCTTGGCTTTTGACATGCCTGCCTCACTAAGCTTAATCATTTTTGAATTAAAGTGAGAGATGCACAACTTTTCCTCTCACTTGAACATTTATAGGCCATTGTAGGGTTATTACTTGGCCAAATTTTGATATTATTTTGTCTCAGAAAATAGGGAGGCCAGAGGAGAGGGGGAGAGACGTGGAATGGCTGATCTGTGAAGCAGTCAGAACACGCACAAAATTTATCAAGTTCTCTGTCTTCTATAAGTGTGGTTCATGGCACCCCAAAACAATTACAATAGTAACATCAAAAATCACTAAACATAAATCACCATAACAGAGATAGTAATAATAAAAAATTTTAAAATATTGCAGGAATTACAAAAATGCGACACAGAAACATGAAGTGAGCACATGCTGTTGGAAAAATGGCACCAACAGACTTGCTCGATGCAGGGCTGCCCCAGACCTTCAACTTGTAAAAGACACAGTAACAGCGAAGTGCAATAAAATGAGGTACACCCGCAGTCATGCAGCCCCACCACGACGATGAGAGTTTCCATCACCCCTCAAAATTCCTTTGTGCCCTTTGTATTGCAGTATAGTCCACCATGTTGGCAACCGCTGATCTAATTTCTCTCTCTACACTTTCACCTATTTCAGAATGTCATATAAATGGATTTACATGGTGTGTAGTCTTTTCTGCCTGCCTTATTCCATCTAGCATAACACTTTTGAGGTGCATACAAGGTAATGTGTGTTTTAGTCATCCATTCCTTTTTATTGCCAAATAGTATTTTATGGGTGTAACATACTTTGTTTATACATGTGCCAGTTGATAGACTTTTGAGTTGTTTCCAGTTTTAGCTAACATGAATAAAGCTGTACCTACAAGTCTTTCTATGCATACATGTTTTTATTATTGGGTAACTATCTATGAGTGGAATTGCTGGGTAATATAGTAAGTATATGTGAGACTTTTTAAGAAACTACCAAACTGCTTTACAAAATATTGCTGTTCCATTTTACATTTCCTCCAGCAGTGTTATGAGAGTTCCAATTGCTCCACATCCTTGTCAACACTTGGAATTGTCAGTTTAGTCATTCTAGTTAGTGTATGGAAGCTGAGCATATTTGTGGGTGTGGGTGTGTATGTGTGTTTAAAATATATATATATGATGGGCTTTGATATGGTTTTCATTCTGTTTCTTCTGCTTGGGGATTGTTAAGATTTTTAGGTATGTGGACTTATAGTTTTTACCAAATTTGGAAATTTTTCAGTCATTATTTTGTGAAATATTTTTTCTGTCTTGCCTTTTCTCCCCTCTTCTGTAATGCCAATTAGATACTGCCTGATACAGTATCTAATGCGCCATTAATCCTATCCAATGTATTTTTAATTTCAAATTTCCCACGTTTCTCTTCATGCTCATCCTATCCTCTCCCTTCTTGAACATACGTCCTGTATTCACAATAGCTGCTTTAGAGCTCCCTCCTCTCTACTGCTCTGCCCCTCACATTCTAGCTGCTGAGTCTCCCTGAACTCCAGACTCTGTCTCCTCAACCCAGTGGGACTGCTGAGCTCTGCTTGGGTTCCCCTTTCCTGCACCTGGAAACTGCAAGCATCAGCTGGACACTTGTTTGTACCCCTTCTCCCAGGTATCACTGTGTTGTGCTGCCTGAAAGTGATTGTTTTCTCTGTTGTGTCTGGTTTTCTAGTTGTGTGCCAGCCCCATTTCCAGCTTTTCCCGTGTGATTTCTTTCTTCCCCCACCCTCTGTCCCATCTGCTGGTCCATCAAACAGAAGTAAAAAGAGAAGGGCAGTCACTGAGTTCGTGTCTCTCCTGTTTGGTTGTGTATTAGATAGAATTTTCAGGATTTTTATGACTTGCCAATATAGCTTCTGTGAGTTTTAGAAGTTTTTTATACTTTTTTCTTAATCTGGTTGCTGTTTGTGGGGTTTTGCTTAGTAATGTTTTTGCCAATTTTACTATTTTTGCTCATTTCATCAGAAATGTAGAGAGAAAATCCTGTAATGCGTTTTCAGCCCACCTTAATCAAGGGGTTCCTCTACCTTTATTTTTCCTTTGCTGAAACAGGCACTGTACTGGTGATAATTTTTACTGTGTCCATTCATTGCCATTCCTGAAGTGGTAGAATCTCATAGTAGCAGAGTCCTGTTTTAGTTCGGTCTGTTTTGGTTATCAAGAGTAGAAACTCACGTAGGCCAGCTCACAGAGAAGGGGTGAGAGATGCTGGCTCACACAGAGGATTAGGAGGGGGACAGGGATTTCAGGGAACTCTGAGACCAGAAACTGTAGTCCAGCCTCGTGAGATTAGAAAGCTGTCAGAAACCCCGGCAGCCCCAGAGGTGGCTGCTTCTCTCTGTGAGCCAGTGGTCTTTCTGCTTATCCTTGTTCCTGCATTCTTCTCCCTCTGCTGGCCAGCTCACTCTGCTCACTCAGAGTTCCTACTGTTTTATGGCTTGGTTTTGCCTTGGTCTGGCCCTACTGTACGTCCTAAGCTTTTATTTCAAGTGCTCAATCTATTTGTATTTCCTAGCTCAGTCTAGCCTTTTTGCTCCAGACCAACAATCCTAAAGTTATAAACCTTCTCCTAAAGTTATAAGTCCTTGAATCAGGTTCTCAGTCTAGCCTTTTTTGCTCCAGACCAACAATCCTAAAGTTATAAACCTTCTCCTAAAGTTATAAGTCCTTGAATCAGGTTCTCCCTCTGCTTCAATCCACCATCCAGGAAGGTATTGTCAGATAGCACAAAATATGGCCACCTTTAATGGCTATTTCAGTTATCTATTTCTATATAACAAACTATGCCAAAACTATTAATAGTTGCTTAAAACAACAATGATTTCTTATTCCTCATGTTTCTGTGGATTTCTGTGGGTTATCTGGGCTGAGCCGGATGGTTGTTCTGCTCCGTGTGGTGGTGGCTGGGCTCACTCATGAGACTTTATTCTGCTGAGAGCTCGGCTGGACCTGGAACTTCCAAGGAGGCTTTCCTCACGTGGCTAGCATCTCATCTGTGGTGGCTGGAATAGCTGGGCTTTTATAGCTTCTGTATATCTTGGACTTGAATTACGCTTGTTACAACCCAGGATGTTTTTCAGATGAATGGCTGCCAAGCTGGCTCTCTGACCTGTGCCCTTCTACTCTCAGAAACAAGACTAACAACTAAACCCTGCAAGTAATTAGAGATTTGTTCTCTTTGGGAACATAAGACTTCTGCCAAAAATAAATCAATAAACCAGGTGGTTTTTGCACCTGGTAAGACATTAATCTTGATTTGCTTCATTTTTACCTGAGGTGCAGTGCTTATCTTGAAGACTTGAAGACTGCCATTTGTTTCCTTTCCAGATATTACCGTGATGGTCGAAGTATGACTCCTTTCTTTACTAATGCTCAACTCTTTTGGTTATTTTATTTATTATAGGTGTTATATTATGTTTCCTGGTTTCCTGAAAAGCTATAATTGACTGAAAGCCATTTCTCTATTTATTGTGTGAAAGCTCCTCAGAATGACTCAGAAAATCAAACTACAGTAGTGCTTGTCATTAGGCAGGCTGTTCTTTCTGATCCATTTGAAACACAGTAAAACTTCAAACATTTGGATCCCACTAGTGTGGAATTTGTGATTACTTTGTTACCATTTGATTATGCAAAAAGTGTGCTTAAAAGGTTAACAGTGCGAAGGAAGTGCTCATGTGCACTGTTCTGCCTGGTGGTTTCGGAGTCTCCCGCCCACCATCCTGGCCCTGCCTGCCTCTCAGCACCCCCTCCCTCACCACTTCCTCCCTCCCATGCCCTGCAGCCCGGGAACCCTCTCTGCTGAGGTCGTGGCTCACTGCTGCTCTGGAGGCTCCAATGGCTGCTCCCGAGCCCTTCCCTACCTCTGCTGCCAGGTTGGCCAGCTCTGTGCTGGGTGGGCAGGGAGCCCCTCTACCACTGCATGGCCAGGTCTGTGACAGAGGGAGAGGTGGTCGAAGTCTGAACCTGAGAGCTCTGTAGCATGGAAACCACGCTCCTTAGCAGTGGCTGGGCTCCAGAGGTGTCATTTGTTGGTGCATGGTCTCTGTGGACGGCAGCATCCTCCACAGCCCTGGGCCTGCAAAATGGAGGCCCAACTCAGACACCACCTCCTCCGTGGGTGCTGCCAAGAGCCCCCTGCCTGCAGTCTTTGTTGAAGGAAGCATAAAACTTTCTGAGGAAGAAGGCATTCATTCTAGATTTAATAAATTGAATCTTATATTTAAAATTTGTAATGATTACCTTTTATACAAACTTTTGAGCACAACCATTGGTAAATTAGGGAATAACTGTAAATGAATGACAGCACAAATGTGGGCAAAAAGTGTGGCAGGAAAATGAAGATGCGAGGACAGTCCTCAGATCAGCCCTCCCAGCCCTACCCCCAACCCACACTTTTCATCAGCCTCAAATAGCTGAAACCTCTCTTTGGATTAAGGAAAAGGCCCCGCCGGGAGCTGTGTTGAGAGCGCCCTTCCTTCTGGTCCCACACCGAACCCCTCGTCCACCTGCATCAGCACCTCTGAGCCCTCTGGGTGGCGGTCAGAGCAGGCAAAAGGCAGTCCTCCCGCTGTGGGGAGACGGTCGGTTTGCAGCTCACGTTCTACTCCTGAGAGCGAACATGAGGGGAGGCCAAAAGGACAGAAGGAATGATGCACATTTAAAGCAAATCTAATGTCCTACAGAAAAGCATGTGTCCTGTTGCTCTAGCTTTAGGTGACTCTGATGATCAGGGAGTCTTTTTTTTCAAGTGTAAAGTTTATTGAGACTCAGTGGAGGTAGGCCTGGCCGGGCTGGGAGGCCTTCCTCAATCCTGATGAATGTGCTACAGGCTCAACCAGCCACAAAAGACCTCTTGAAAGGGGAGCTGTCGAATATAGTGAGCTGTGATGGAGAATCTGTAGCCGAGACTCCCATAGTCTGTTTGTTCTTTTGTTCGCTCGTTCCTCATTCAACAAATACACACTGAAAATCTGTATTTCTGCTTCTGTATTTAATTACAGGAAGAGTGAATTGTCTACACAATCATTGATATGCTGGGTATATTGAAAATGTAGTGGACATTCTACTTTGCTTGCTTTAAAATGTAGCACACAACATGTGGCTTCAACTCTCTGTAGTTTGGGTCCCACAGTTTAGTTTATCTGAAAGGAAAATAAAACAAACAGAGAGAAAGCTATGTGTGTTTCAATGTAACTTGCTGTTTAGACTCTCCCTTGGACAAGGCCCTTAATCTGTGTTAACTCAGTTTCCTCTTTATAAAATGCAGGTAGTAGTAGCATTTCCCTTGTAGAATTAAGAGACTCTCATGAGATAATCTTTGTAAAGGGCTTAAATACAGTGCCTGACACACAGTAGTCTCTCAGTAAATGGAACCTAATGTTCCCAAAAGGCTTTGCTTGTAAACGTTTCTTCATATCTAATTTTTGACATATTGTAGGCTCTGTGGTTTCAAATTTAGGACTGTAATTACATTCACAGCCTTCCTGAGCCAATTTGAATTGTGCTTGTAAGAAATATGTTAAATAGTTTCCATGTCATTCTGGTTTTTTTTTCTTTTTTTTTTTTTTTTGAGACTTTTTCTTTTCTAGAGCATTTAGGATCACAGCAAAATTGAGAGGCAGGTACAGAGATTTCCCGTATGCTCCCTGCCCCCCACATGCACAGCCTCCTCCATCATGAGCATCCCCCCGCAGACTGGTACATTTGTTACCATCCATGAACCTACATGGACACATCATTGTCACCCAAAGTCCATAGTTTACATTAGGCTTCATTCTTGGTGTTGAACATCTGTGAATTTGGACAAATGTATAATGACATATATCTACTATTTTTTAAATTTATTTTTTATTGTATACATTTAAGGTATGCAACTTGGTATTTTGATTGTACCCATCATTATAGTGTCGTGTAAAGTATTATCACTGCCCTAAAAGTCCTCTCTTCTCTGCCTGTTCATCCTTCCCTGCCCCCAGTCCCTGACAACCACTGATCTTTTTACCGTCTCCATAGTTTTATCATAGCACTCTGAAAGGAGTCTGTGCACTTGGCCTGTGACTCTGAATGCTTATGAAATGCTGTACTGAAATGTATTGAGTTTCTATATTAGTTTTCATCGCCTAAAACAGTGACTAACCACAAAATATTTACTAAAAGGCACCATGTTTGTAACCACATACTATTAATAAGCCAGATAGGTAACCAGTGAAGAATAAGCAACTTCCTGTCGGCCTGGCTTTTATTCCTGGTCGTGAGATTTGTGTTAGGGTTTTGCAGGTTCAGTTCTCAGGTTTTGATTTGCAGAACAACACAGGAACCCTCGACCTGCATTCTGTCATCTCAGAGAGACACTAAGGGTACCCAAGGGCTCTTGGAGACTCGCAAGGTGACAGGAAAGATAAGGCACAATGGTTTAGTTGGGGAAATAAGACACACGCAAACCCAGTTGCCAAGCAAGGCCCAACACGTGGATTGGTGCAGGGCTCACTCAGGGGGACCGTCTGTCTCATGCTGGGCCTTGGGGCTCTCCAGGTGCCTGCCTCCCTTCCTTTATTTAGGGTCAGTCACATCTCTTTGTGGAGCAGGTGGTATCAGTGAAGGTGCCCAAAATCTGCTGTGCTCCTCTCTGTGTTTCCAAGTGGATAAGAAAGCCAGGAAGGAGGCCACCATACCCATTCAGGTGAACCTTCTCAGATTGGGGCCTTTGGGCCCAGAATAGCTCAAAAGTCAGTGTGGGCCCCAGACATGCTGAGGTCAAACCAGACACTGGTAACTTACATTTCTATTTGCATTAAACAAAACAAAAATACTCAAATATCTTTGTGCCTCCTCTCAAACTCCCAAACTGCCTTTCTCTTTCTCCTTTCTCCCACTGCATGGAATTTGGAAGAAAAGTATCTGGAATTTGGAAGAAAAGTGTCTGCTGGCCCCCAGGGAATGGCAGGTGCCAGTCTTTGCTCTCTCCAACTCCCAAGCTTGTGGCCACTGTGTGGGTCAGTGGCCAAGGTCAAGGGAAGTCTTCGTGGCTACATTGGATCACTCACCTCAAAAGCAAGGCCATTCTGTTTGTTCCTAATGGACAGTTTGACAAAGGGCTTTGAAAAACTTCATTGGAGTATGGAATCCTTATTGTTTTACCTCTAGGTCTAAATAAAAGCAATGAATTGTAATTATTAATTTTGATTTCAAAGCCTGTGTAGCACTCACAGTTGGGTCTTGAGATATTTTCAATGTATTAAAAACCAGGACATCTTCTGTGGTCATACAAAAAGTGTGGTGATTTGCCAAGTGTTGAATACAGCAAGGGTGCCAGCTCTAGCATCTGGCATCTGCCATCATTCCTTTCTTGGCTGTTCCCAGCCTCTGATCCAATCCCAGGTTAGCCTCAGCACAGCCAGAAAAAGCATGGTCATGCCGGACTCAGCGAGAGCCGCTGGCATCCAACCACTGCGCTTAGTGACATCTTGTAAAGATTACTTTCTGGGCCTAAGTAAGAACCTTAAATATGTTGACCTAAGGTTGTTATAACTCTTTCAAGATGAAAACCAAATAGAATAAGTTACAAAATTCAAAGCAGAATGTGTGAAACCAAATGACATTTGAGTTTTCAACTGAAAACATTGCAAAGCTAGCTTCCTAGATGGAGTCTTCAAAACCAAGCACCTTGTGTCAGCTGGTGGTAGCATTTTAAATGGCCTTCACTCTTTTGAATCTTTTGAAGCAATGAAATAGGAACTCTGTTGCAGCAAACACCTCACCTCTTTCAGAATTGTTCTGTACGCATGCTACATCTAAACTCTAAGACATGTCAGGCATGTAGTTTTAGACGCATAGAACAAAATAAAAATAATATGGACAAAGTTCAGCAGCTCCCCGAGCCCAGATTTATTGCCTTTGGGGGTCCTTTGTGTCTCACTTGGATAATGGCCAAAGGCTTGGTCTGTTCAAGATGCCGTAATGACTTGTCTGAGCTTGGGAAACATAAGATTTACCAGATAAAGAACTCAGTTATTACCACATTAATTATCCTCTACCATCTGGGGATTTTTGTTTCTAAATACTCTGTCATCATGTGGTAGATCTTTATATGCTGACATTAGAAAGATTGCTAAGACATAAATTTGTTAAGAAAAAAGGAAACCAAAGAACAATATAGATTGTTTGATCCTATTTACATATAAAATACCTATTTGTTATATATATATATGCCGAGAAAAAGAGAAAACACACTGTTTAGGGGCAGCTGTGAAGATTAAACGGGAGAGTTTCACACTTTACTTCAATTACATTAATTTATTGAATATTGATTGAGCCCTTACTGTGTACCTGGCACTCTTCTAGGCTCTGAGGATTCAGCAGTGAGTGATCAGGAGACAAAAATTCCTTCCCTCATGGAGCTCACATTTAATGGGAGAGACGGACAATAAACAAAGCAATAGAGTGTGTCAGATTGTAGTAAGTGTCGTGGAAAAAGCAAGGCAGGGAACGGGGAGGAGAATTGTAGGAAACAGGAGTTCTAATTAGACAAGATGGGTTGTCAGGAAGGGTGCCACTGTGAAGAGAACTTTGGGGTCAAGACCCGAAGGAGGTAAGGAAGTGAGCCAGGTGTGTTTCTGGGGCAAGAGCCTTCCCTGCAGAGGGCATGTTGAGTGCACAGACCTTGAGGCCAGCCTGGAGAGGACCTGCTGGGTGTGAGGAACATTTAGGAGGCCAGTGTAACCAAGGTCAAGTAAACAAGGAGGAGAAATGAAGGGGATGCGGACAGCTGTGGGGCAGGTCATGTAGGGCCATGGGCAAGGACTTTGACGTTCACTCTGAGTTATTTCGGGCACCATTGGAAGGTTTTGAACTGAGTAGAAGTCATGTTCTGTGTTTTCATTGGAGCTTTCTAGCTGTCACATTGAAAAGGGAGAAGAAAGACTTCAGAAGGGTATTGTCATAAACCCAGAGAATGATGACGATGCTTTAAACTATGATGGTGGCAGTGAGGCTGGTAGGAAGTGGTGAGAACCTTTATAGGTGTGTTTTGAAGATTGAGACAATAGGAGCTGCTGATGGGCAGGATGGGGGATGGAAGAGAAAGAGAGGATTCAGTGATGACACCAGGGTCTTTGGTCCAAGTCACTGCAAGAATGGAGTTGCTCTAACTGAAGAGGAGCTGGTGTAGGGGGAATAGTAGAATATCAGGAACTCAGTTTGGGACATGTGAAAGCCAAGAGGATGTGCCAGGGAAGCATTTTAAACAAGGACTCACTAATTTTTATTAATGAAAATAATATTAGAGCAGAAAACAATGAAATTAAAATAGGAATCAGTAGAGAAAAATCAATAAAACCAAAAGCTAGTTCTTTGAAAACCTTAATAAAATCAATAAGCCTCTAGCCAGGCTAACTCACAAAAAAAAAGAGAGATGACACAAATTCACAAATTACTAATGTCAGAAATGAAAGAGAGCACATCACAACAGATCCTATGGATGCTAAAAGGATAATAAAGGAATGTTATGAACAATTGTGTGCCCACAAATTTGATGACCTAGATGAAATGGACCAATTCCATGAAAAACACAATCTGCCAAAACTCACATAAGAAGAAATAGATAATCTGAATAGTTCTATATCTGTTAAAGAAATCAAATCAATAATTATTTATTAGAGGACTGACACTACCTGACTTCAGGACTTACTGCAAAGCTACAATCAAAACAGTGTGGTATTACCAAAAGAACAGACAAACAGATCAATGGAACAGAACAGAAATAGAGTCTTTTTAACAAATGGTGCTAGGAAAACTGGACATCCATATGCAATTTAAAAAAAATTAAATCTAGGCACAGATCTTACACTTTTCATAAGAATTAACTCAAAATTGATCATAGACCTAAAGGTAAAATACGAGACTATAGAACACCTAGAAGATAACATAGGAGAAAATCTAAGTGACCTTTGGTATGACAATGACTTTTTTGATACTCCATTAACAACATAATCTAGGAAAGAAAGAATGGATAAGCTAGACTTCATTAAAGTTAAAAACTTCTGCTCTATGAAATAATAGTGTCAATAGAATGAGAAGAGAAGCTGAAAATTGGGAGAAAATATTTGCAAAATACACATTTGATAAAGTACTGTTTTCTAAAAAATACAAGGAACTTTTAAAACTCAACATTAAGGAAATAAACAACCTAATTAAAAAATTGCCAAAAGTCTAACCAGACACCACACCAAAGAAGACATAGAGATGGCAAGTAAGCATATGAAAAGATGTTCCACATCTTATGTCATCAGAGAAATGCAAATTAAAACTACAGTGAGATACCAGTGCACATCTATTTGAGTAGCCAAAACTCAAAATACTAACAACACCAAATGTTGGTGAGGATGTGGAGCAACAGGAACTCATTTATTGCTGGTGAGAGTGCAAAATGGTACAGCTACTTTGGAAGATAGTTTGGCAATTTCTTACAAAACTAAATATACTTTTACCATGTGATCCAGCAATTATACCCCTTGGTATTTACCCAAATGAGTTGAGAACTTATGTCTACACAAAAACCTGAATACAGATGTATATTGCAGTGTTATTCATAATTGCCAAAATTTGGAAGCAACCAGAATGTCCTTCAGTGGATAAATAAACTGTGGTGCATCCAGACATTGGAATATTATTCAGCGCTAAAAAGAAATGAGCTATCGAGCCATAAAAAGACATGGAGGAAACTTAAATGCATACTACTAAGGGAAAGATACCAATCAGAAAGACTGCACATTGTATGATTCCAACTATATGGCACTGTAGAAAAGGCAGAACTATGGAGACAGTAAAAAGATCAGTGGTTGCCAGCAATTGGGGGTGGGAGGGATGACTAGGCAGAGCACAGAGGTTTCTAGGGCAGCAGCAATACTCTGTGTGATACAGTGATGGTGGATACATGTCATTAGACATTTATCCAAACCCATAGAATGTACAACACCAAGAGGGAACCCTACTTTAAGCAGTGGACTTTCGGTGGTAATGGTGCATCAGGGTAGGTCGACAGACTGTAACAAATGCACCGCTGCGGTGCAGGATGTCAGTGCTGCCGAAGGCTGTGTGAGGGGTCGGGGGACGGGATATATGGTGACTCTCTATAGTTTCTGGGGTTTTTTGCTGTCAACCTAAAACTACTCTAAAAAATAAAGCTTACCAATTAAAAAAGAATGATATTTGGAAATTTAAAACACAAATGGAATATGTATGTATTAGCAATTCTGCTTGTTAAGGCAAATAAACTCTTTAACATGAAATTATATTCCTGACACAATATACTGTATGTACAAAGACTTTATAACATAAATTTTCAGCATATGAATTTACTGACTAGTAAGAATGAATAAAAACGAAGCTCCTTCAGTTAAACTCAGCAAAGAACATCTATATATAGTTACTAATTGAAGGTCTCTAAAGCAAGAAAACCACATATGGTAAGTGGTAAGCAGCGAACCATTCTGTGGATTCAGGCCTCATGGTGGTTTAAAATCACCTTACAATTTGTTCTCCCCAGTGGGTGAAATTTGATTATAGACCAGTTACCTGCCAAGGTAAGTCCTTACTCATCTGCAGCTGGCCCCAGCTTCTTGTTGGGTAGTAATATTTTAAAGGGGACACACATTGGGAGATAGTTCAAAAAAAAGGAGAAAGGAGATGTAAGTATGACAGAGAAACAGCCAGACTATAGAGGAGCCATAAAGAACATAATATGCTAAACCAACAGCCTGAGGAGAAGGGAAAAAAATAGTGAGCAAGGAGAATAAAAAAAAAGGGAAAGGTAATAGTGTAAGTAAAAAGGACCATTAGTATAAGGCAGATGAAATTTGAAAGGAAAAACAGAATGAAAAGCAAAGTAGGAGCATTGCAATTTCCAGCGGAGCATCACATCATCTCTTCTGCTCAACAGTCTTGAAACCATCATCTGATACATTAGCCCAGTGGTCTCCAGCCAGGGGTAGTTTCAGCCACCAGGAGACATTTAGCAATGTCTGCAGACATTTTTGGTTGTCACAGCTGAGGGGATACTGTTGGTCTCTAAAGGGTAAAGGCCTGGCTGCTGCTAGATACCCTAAGATATCTAGCACAACACACAGCCCCCCAGAGAATCCTCTGGCCCAGAATGTTAAGAACAATGAAATTGACAAACTGCATTGGCCCATCATCTGCTCAGATTCCAGACTCTCAGTCCACCCACCGTTTTCTGACCTGTATGTATGTGAAGTCAATGGTCAGACCTCATAAAAGAAAGTTAAACTTGGCTAAGAAAGTTTGTCCAGAGTGGAGCTGCTCAGTGAGGACCTGCGTGTGCCTGTGTCTGCCAGCACTTATCAAAGCCAATCTCCAGAGATGGAGAACGGCCTGGCGGTTGCCAGGGTCAGGGATGGGCGAGGGGAGGGGACAGGTGTGACTGTAAAGCTGCAGTACAAGGGAGAGCTCTGTGGTGATGGAGTCGTCCTGCGTCTTGACTGCAGTGGGGGTACATGAATCTGTGATAAAATTACACAGAAGCATAGGCACACTTTGTGCCACTGTGAGCGTCCTGCTTTGATATTGTACTCTAGTTACGTGCGATGTAACCACTGGGGGAAATTTGAGAACAGATGCAGAAGACCTCTCTGTACTATATTTGTATCCTTGTGTGAACTAATTCAAAAATAAAAAGTTTTTTTAAAAAAGCAAACCTTAAAAGGAAAAAAACAAGATTGGCCAAACACAATTAATTAAAGATGTACTTTAACCAGAATGGACAGGAATAATCCATGCACACAAGAACTCTATTGAGATTTATAAATGGAAAGGGCCAAAAAGGCAGCTGCTCTGGGACTGTGGTGTTGAAACCAGGAAAACAGACTCATTTTTTGAATTAAAATTGGCCTGTTCAGATGCAGTGCCAATAAGAAATAAAGATGCCCTCTTGCAGAATCAAAATATTTCCATTTCCGTGGAAGATCTGTATTGTTAAAGTATAGCAGTAAGTTATGTCACGTCTAATAGTGTTTAATTGCATGTTTTGTTACAGGGACAAGCAGATCTTTTGAAATACGCTAAGAACGAGACTTTGGAGAACCTGAAACAAATCCATTTTGCTGCTGTGTCGTGTGGACTGAATAAGCCAGGCACTGAAAATGCCGATGTTCAGAAGCCACGCCGGAGCCTGGAGGTCATACCTGAAAAAGCAAACGATGAAACTGGAGAGTGAAGGGACTCGCCCTAGGTCGTTACGGAGTTTATAACTCTAGGACCAACTGTAGTCAGATGGGACATTTGCTTTGCACTCACTAATGAGGATCATGTTTGGGATTTTAAAGCACAACTGGAATAGCCAATTACAGTCTATTAAAACTGTGAATGTATGTAGCAATCCTGCGTGTGAAGGCAAATAAACTCTTTAATAAGAAATTATATTCCTGGCCAAAATATGCTATATTTGTATACAAAGACGTCCTAACTTGGTTCCAGTTATGAAGAAGAATGGATTAGTCACTTTAGTTCCATTGAGAAACAGATATTTTCCTAAGTGAAAACAATTTCTTAAGATGGAAATGGATTGGATTATCAAATTAGTGTTTATTGGAGAAAAAAACCTGATCTACACATTTTACTTGTGTGGGATTGCCAGAGTCTCTGGGTTACAGGTGATTTTGGTAGCATGCTTGCTGAGCCATACCTGCTAAGGAGAATGTAAGTGGACGGGTTCCCTGAATCCGCAAGGACCTTGGAGAGCCATCGAGGACAAGGACAACGTGCAATTGGACTGAAGCTCCCCGGCTGGAGACGCCTGCTGCGTCAGCATGTGGGTAGAGACACAATGTAAAAGCCACCACTCTGGAAGCAACACATTGTAAATAGTTTTTCATTGTATGAAGTAGTGTTCACATTAAAAAGATGTTTTATGATATTTCTCCAATAGAAGTACGTGCTTTTAATGAAACTTTAACTTTTTTAGAGTTTCTAGTTCAAAGTATTCTATTCTTAAGAGTAACCAATTACTTGTTGAACAGTTTTGTCGGAAATAAGTTGCTTGTCTGGCTTGGCTTTCTTTTGCTTTCAGTGAGGTTCTGACAGCTTTAAGCCGGGTCAGCCCACTGGCTGTAAAGTGAGCCGAGGCGCAGCTGCCCTCCTGGTGCTGCTGACTCAGCGCCGCGCGGGCCGAGTCTGGCACAGCGAGCAAAGGCAGATGCGCCACGGAGGTGGGAGTGGCTTTCCCGCAGGTCTCCTGGCAACGAATTTCCTCAAGTTTTGTTTGTCTTAGAAAGTCTTTGTTTCTCCTTCACTTTTGAAAGGTAATTAAAAGCTGAGTTTTTAATCCAAACTTTTATTTTCAAAATCAGCAAAACTTTGCACTATCAAAAGATACCGAATTATCCTAATTATTGTTTTCAAATTTTGGAGGAGTAAAATCTCTCTGCAATCTTCAACAACCTCTTTTTTCCTATTGAGTGATTCAGGTATGTGAGCCAGTAAGTACTAACATATGTAATCCTCAGCGAGATGTCTTACTAGTTATTTCCTCTCGGGGAGTTGCTCAGGCTGATATATTTCATTTATTTCTGCCCAGGCTCCTAAAGATGCTCTTAAAAAACAATTCCTTTACTTTGTTCTTGTCATTTGCATTCTGATGGTGTGTTTGAGTTAAAGTTCTCATTTCCACTGGCCCCTGGATATAATTCCAGTTAGAAAATAAACTTATCTGTTACTTGGATAATAGTTCCCTGCACACACCAGCTAACTGCCAGCCAATAGCTTAGGCTCTTAGCTCAGAAATGAACTCTACACAGGGAGGAAAAAAATGAATAGAAAATAATAGAATTAAAAGTAGATTTATAGGATGAGAAATAAAATAATGTGTAACTTAGATTACTGTTGACAATCCTTGAATTTAGCTGGTAAGTATTAATAGCAATATTCAATTTAAAGTGAAAATCCCCAAATCATAAAAAACTATTTTTAAAATATAATGAAAAAAATCGTTACATTTCTAGTAATGACAGACATTATCCAATATGTGACCTGAATGACTCTGATAGCAAGACACATGTAATTTGTTGTAGTTTATACAGGCTTAGGATCAACGATTTTAGAACTCAAGGCGTCTACGAGATCATTCAGTCCGACACTCTCTTTTCCAGATGCATAAGTTGCAGATAAGAAAAATGCATGCCGGATGTCGCAAGTTCTGTTAGGGGTAGTGTTGGTACTGGACCCTGCCCAGGGTTTGCTCCACCTTTCCACACGAAAACGTCGACCTTCTTTGACCCATCTCTTCAAAGGAATAAGCCAAGTGATGGGAAAAGCAGGTCCGCCTGCTGGGGAGCTGCCCCAGAGTTGCAGTGCTTCTCCCGTTTGTCGAGAGCCCCACACCCTGCCCCAGTGATGTACCGTCCTGCACTGATGGTGGTGACCCAGGGCAGCAGGGCACGAATTCACAGCCAGTTGAGCTATTCTATTCTCTTTTCGCCCTTCTGTGGAAACAGGAAACATTTATCAAACTGGCTAGGGCCAAGATTATGATTTATGGACTTTATAAACAGTTTTCTCTTGCAGACGACCGATTGGCCCACCCTGGATTGGACCTGTGGGGGCCTTATAACCCCCGCTGATCAAATGAAAATGAGATCCCTGCTCCTGGGTTTCATATGTTATAGTGACAACAGGGATGACGTGCTGGCTTCCTTCCGTCATCTGATTCCTTAAATGGAGGCGCACCCACTTAAGTTCCTTACTGTAAATACAAATAATTCTCTGTGAAACTGACCAATGTGCACATAGATCACACTGGACACACACACACACACACACACATGGCATCACTCCCAATTAGAGGCAATGTGTGATCGGAGGTAGCATCAAAACAACTGATAAATCTCTGCTATGGACACAGGAAAATGAAGAATTGGACAAAACTGCACAGAAACTGTGGCAAATACCTGATCAGTACAGTGGGAAATAAAAAGTCACACTGACAAAGGGCAGATGAAGCCCCGTGTAAGGTTTCCTGCAGTCATGTTGACGTCAAGCCCACAGAGTAAACCCCCAGGCATCAGGAACACACTAAGTACATTCTGCCTCCTCTTTGTACATGGCGTATGAAATTTACCCTCAGCTACTTAAGCCACGGCAGGTATTGGTCTATTTTCTGCCTTTAGCAGCTACAGTTTCTGAATAATGGACAAGAAGTCATGTAAATGCAAATGCTTACCTCCTCCATCTCAGGCAGCTGTGACCAGGGCCAGGGCGTGGGGTCGGTGCAGCTCTGCTTGGGCTGGGTGGTAGGTATTCCCTTGGAAGGAGGCTCTTCTGACCCACATAGAGTGGGGGCTGTCGAGCACGGAAGGGGGAAGCCGTCCAGCAGACAAAGGTTTCCACGTGCAGTAGTCATTATGTCGCCTCATTCAGTATGTTGAGGTACTTTGAATTTGTTGAATCTTTAATTAAGTATTTAAAAAAGTTACAAATGCAAATTTTAGCTTTGATTTACTCACCCAATGAGTGAGAATGCCCAAGCTGGATCTACCTGCCATTTTCAGTGTTGCTCATGTCTTAACTAACATTCGATATGAGCAGACTTAACATTTACTGTCAGTTGGAAGAATTTTCTATTTGTTATATTTGACAGTGGGACTCTTCATTGGGTTTACGTGCCAAGGACTATGTTCAAGAGACTTTGCATGTATCATTTCATCCTCTCAACTACTGGCTAGGTATTTACTTGATATTATAGATGAAGAAATGAAGACGTAAGACAGGTTAATTAACAACCAAGGTCACAGAGGGCTCCAAAGCCTATATTCCCAAGCACTCTTTTGAATTCCAAATACGTATTTCATCTCTAAACTACAAGTCAAGCACTATCTTGTAAGATGATGAGGCAGTTGGCATTTTATTCTTCTTTCATGCTGAACGTGAGCTCCCTAGAAACCACTGAGATTTACTCACCCTGATTTTGTTGAGCATGTTTTAAACACCAGGGATTCACCCTGAACAAAAACAGGTATGGTCCCAGCCCTCATGGAGCTCACAGTGTGGTTGGGAAGAGACAGACATTTATCCAAATAATTACAAAGATACAGGTCCAATTAAGACCCGGCAAGTGCTATGAAGGGGCCCTGCTGAGAGGCTGCCTGATTCACATCCAGCTGAGTATTGGGAGGAGGGTGTTCTTATCCTACCTCGCCTCAGTAATTTTAGAAGAATTTTTAAAAATGCTTTCCTCTACCGGAGTCTTATAAGGACTGAGTAAAGCACTCAGACCAGTGCCTGGCTCATGGTAGACTTGTATTATTACCGTTTGTTGTTATTGAAAGGTGGAGCCGCGAGAGGCCTCACCTCTCTCCTGGAAAGATGGATGGAACATCTGCTGCTCTGTAACAATCCCTAAAATATGAAACAGTCATTTATTATTATCTCCAGTGTCTCTGTGGGTTGACTGGACTCCCCTTGTGCTTCTTGCTTAGGGTCTCTCGTGCAGTTGTTGGCAGATGTCAGTGGAGACTGTGGTCATCTGGTTGGGCTGAACGTGCCAGGGGCTCCCTCACGTGGCTTTCCCCAGGGAGCTCTGGGGCTGTGACCAGAGCATCTGCACATGATCTCTTCATGTGGCTTGGACTTTTTTTTTTTTAATTTCAGCATATTATGGGGGTACAGATGTTTAGGTTACGTATGTTGCCCTTGCCCCCCCCACCCCCTCTAAATCCGAGTTTCAAATATGTCCATCCTTCGGGTGGTGCGCATTGCACTTTCTTTCTATTTTTTTTTTTTTATTATTCCAGGGTACAAACATTATAGTTACACTTTATGTCTTTGCCTCACCCAAGTGCGGGTTAAAGGCGTGCCCTTCCCTCCCTTTAGTGCTCCCCGTGTCCTTTAGTTGTAGGTTTGCCCCCCGTCCCACTAATCCCTAGAGAGTGTTTCTGCCATGTGATCACCCTAGTGTTGATCAGTTAGTACCAA
>CAUYSK010097481.1:0-17414 GCA_963575035.1 Avahi laniger | reverse complement strand
GCCCGGCCCCCAGATCTTCCTTAAGAAATGAAACAGGTAATTTTTTTAAAGATATCATATTTTTTTAATCATAAACAACTAAGATTCAAAAGTAAGTCTGTGTTTTGTGTAGATGTTTCCTAATAATACATGGCAAGTAGTGATCTTAAGCTACTTATTCTTAGTTTAGGAATTGGACTTTCTTGCTCACCTGGAACCACAGTCCCCATGGGGACACAGAATCCATTCTTGCTTAGTCTCTCTGTGTCCTTGCTATTTTTGGTACTTAATGGATTTCTCCTCTTTATCCTTATCTGCATAATTCCCATCCACTCTGTGGTCCATTTGACTCTCATCTCAGTGTGCCTGCCTCTTGACAAACGGTTTGCTTAAATTGCTTGAGGCAAAGAACAAAGCAGAAAGGGAAAATCATTTCTAGAATGAATCTTCTCCATTCATGTTTTTGAGTAATATTTTCTCAGAGTCTTAAAGATATAATCCAAGCCAGAAAATCGGTCTGTGGCTGTTGGCCCACAGATGCTCAGTGAGCCCTTAAACTGCACTTTTGTGGAATCTGTTTCTTCTCGCTAGGAACTAAACCCTTTGGAATCTCAGATTGTCCCCAAGACTGATAATTAAACATGAAAAATTAGGCTTTCAGGAAGTCATCAAAATAAGAATAAGAAAGCTCTGGACTTCTTTCTTACTCTCGTGTACCTAGAAGAATTGTTTATTTCCTTTAATATCTAAAATCCTGATTATAAACTTTTCTTTTTTGACTGTTTTCAATTTGACTGTAAGTTTACCAGAGTTGGAGAAACTTAGTGCTTATTTTACACTGTGTCCCTAGTACCCAGAGAGTCCTTCATTAATTAAACATATTAATTAAGCATATGGTATGACATAAATAAATAACAAGTATGGAAAAACTTGTAATTTGGGAGGCTCGAAGCAATGTCTATGATGAGTCAAAGACTTGTTACCTCCAAGAAACTATTGGTCAGTTTAATGGCTTGAGTTTTGCACCCCTTCCCCGAAATTCATGTGTTAAAATCTTAACCCCCAGTGTCTCAGAATGTCACCTTATTTGGAAATAGGGTCATTGCAAACGTAATTAGTTAAAATGAGTTTATACCAGATTAGGGTGGTGGCCTACTCCAATATGACTAATGTCCTTATAAAAAAGGAACATTTGAACACAGACAGGCACACAGGGAGAATGCCATGTGAAGACTGGAGATACACTGCCACAACTCAAGGAATGCCAAAGGTTGCTGCCAAACCATCAGAAGCTAAAGGAAAGGTCTGGAACATAGTTTCCCTCATGGCCAGCAGAAGAAAGCAACTCTGCCAATATCTTGACTTTGAGATTCTGGCTTCCAGAACTGTGAGGCAACACATTTTTCTTGTTTAAGCCACCCAATTTGTGGTACTTGTTATGGTAGTGGTAGCAAGCCAACACAGTCAGTGACAGCTATCTTATTTTAAAAGATTGATAAAGGCCCTTTGGACAAAGCCAAATAGCTCAGACAACATTTCCCTTTCAAACTCAGATTCTACTAGTTCCACTAATGGAGGGATGAGTCCCTCTCTTGACATGTCCAGTTAGAAAACTAAGCGGAGGCTGGACCATTTATTACTGAAATACACAGGTGGGTAGTGGTGGGATGTGATGCAGTGGAAGTTCATGGAATAGAATGTGCTTCTAACTGGGAAAGTTGGGCAAGTTCATGAAGTGTTTCAATTTGGGAAGGTACCTGTTTGCCAGAGCCTAACAGATCTTACTCAAAGATTTCACGTGATTAAGTCAAGGATAGCAAGATATGTTTTCCAGTGCTTCATTTACTTTCCTAAATTTCGATTAAGAATCTTAGTAAATTTAATGGAGATCCAGGGACATTTACATCTAACTTAAGAATGGGGATCCGAGTCTCCTAAAAAATAGGAAATGATTGAGTTACTGAATCTTGAGTAAGAAGACAAAGGTCATGCAAACCCTCCAGAATACATGTTCTCTCATCTTCATGCCTTTTTGCAAGGCAGGCAATCATAACAGAGGGCGAAGAACCCACTCCTGAAAACTCTTCAGGAGATCTAGTCCAGCAAAACACCATCCCAACACCCAAGTAAAGGATAAAGGGTGAAGCATTGTGACAGTGGCTTCCATAGTGAATTTCCACAACAGAATTTATTTCCTATGATATAGATGGGTCTTTGATAAAAATGATGCCAAGTCTGAAGTGATGGAGAAGGGAATTTTCTCATAATTCCTTGAAAGAACCACATTGATAGTTTTTCTTCTCTTCAAAGATTGGAAAAGAAACAGTGAATCTCAGTTGGACATTTCCAATTAGATGAAGTGAAAGTTGTTTACATGACTTTTTTTTTTCCCCTAGTACTGTGGCTTTCCCACATCCTACTCTTACTCTTTTTAAACTTCATGTTGGCCATTCAGAGCAAGGGGACATTTTTAGGGACGTGTTAACCTGCTATGGAGAAAGCAGCCCTAGCATTTGGGGCTTGCGTGGGAAGGAAAGCCTCGGCCACAGACATTTCCTGTTGGCATTTACTAAGGCAGCATCTGAGATGATCCTTCTACTCTTCAAAGTGTAATAAAACACATATTTTAAGAAGTGAATACTCATTTAGTGAATGCTTCCAAATAACCCTCCACCTAACAAGTTAGAAAGGACAGTTTGTACTTCAGAATGTAATAGGAAGCTACATGTACTTGTGATTATCTATTTTCATATTCATTTTTATTGAAACAGATGTTAGACCACTATCCTGATGTTGTAGCTATGTGCTGGCAGAACAATTATTAAGTTATCAAAATCTATGAAAATAGCAAAGATAGAACAAATATAGTACATATTATGGTAGAATCAAGAGTGAACAACAGTGTCAAAAGGGAAACCAATGATGAAGTAGAACGACTCCCTGCAGCCATGCATTGAAGACTCTGCCCACACAATATGTGGATTCATATTTTCTCCTTTTAAGAAAATCTATGAACTTCATTTTGCTTTGTTTAATTTCTTTGTTAATTTAACTTGGATTTCTTTTTTCTTGTTTTTCTCTCAAGTAAGCACAGAGATATAAAATCAGTTATTCCAAAAGGTAACTAAAAATGAATTAATAACCATACATTTACGCAGACGGAACTTTATTTTTAACATTCCGTTTGTCTAAATAAATGAAAAAACAGAGGTAACCAAACCAAATTTTTCCTTTGCTGTTATTAGTCATCCAAATATTTGCCTTCTCATTGAGTTAGGGTTTTAGTCTAAATAGCTTTCAATATGCTAAAATAAGTAAACTCTTAGATACTGCTAAAGTATTTTTAATAAAAAATAATTTACTATACAGTGACATAAATTCATTGATAGTTATTAAAGTATATGCTAATTAAAATATTTTCCAATAGTATTACACTTAATTAAATATTTAAATAAATAACGATGTTGCCCACATTTTAAAAATTCTTACTTTTTTTAGTTTAAAAATATAAAGGCTTTAAAAATGCTTTAAAGTATAATATAAAATAAGATGAAATAGACTTTTCCAATTATTGCAAAACATGTGCTTCTATATACATAGCAACATATAATGCTTTTTGTGCTATTTTTCCAAGGACAACTATTATAAAATCAGAGATGTGTTCTTCCAGAAAATGTTTGATTTAAAACATAATGAAAAATTTTAATTGAACAAAAATTAATTTTGAATAAAAATTTCACCTGAAAATACATAAATTCTCAATCTATTAATGTAATGAATTTTACCCTCATGTATTTATTCATAAAAATTAAGAAAAAATACACAAAGTTGAAATTGCTTTATGAAAATGAAAATGCTAAATTTAAATAATGAGTGCAATTTACCCCTATTAAAATTTTTTTAAATGCTAAAATTATAATTTAGGGAACAAGGAGGGTTGAGATAAAATTGATATGTTCATGTGGAGGAAAACAATGTCCTCAGATAGACACCTATCATTTTTTCTTGGAATTTATCCTAAGACGCTTAGCATGAGGGAAAATAAGAAAAATGGCAGAAAGCTATTGCCTTAAATATTTATGTCTCTTTTGTATATAAGAAGTGAATATTTAATAAATAGGGAAACAGTTAATTACATCATAGCCTATATACTTAGTGCAAAAAATGCAATCACTGTGATCACTTTTTATAATTATGACCACTTTGTAACAAGATGAATATAGTGTTAAGCGGGGAAAAAAGCCAAAATTGCTTTTATTGTAAGAATGTTAAAAATACATTGGAAGGACATGCATATATTTGATAGCAGTCATTGTAGTATTTCATTTAGTGAGATTACAGGTAAAGTTTCTCTATTTTCCTTAATATTCTTATGATGTCTTTATAATGCAAAAGAGACTTAATCAAAGCTATTTTCGTACATTTGAAATTACAAACCCCAATGAAAGTTGTTTGTCATTTTCTTTGTAATAGGCAATTAAACCCAAGGATACTTAGAAGGTAAAGAGAAAAAAGCAAGTGAGAATCATTTTTCGAAAGTTTTCTATACTCACTCTTTTCATCCAGTGCTATGTATTATTCACAATAGTTCAGGTTAAGCTGTGATAGCAAACATACCCAGTCTTCCAGAGGCATAACACATCAAAGATTTATTTTTCATTTCATGATGCCTGATGAACCTCTGCTAGGTCTTCTCATTCTAGTAACTACATTGGTCTGCAAATTCATGGCCATCAGGGAAGGGAAAGATAGAAATGGCACACCAGCTTTTAAGTGGCTTGTTCCAGAAGTTACACATAGCACTTACACTCACAGAACATCTACTTAAAGTCCATTGGTCAGAATAAAACACATGCCCTCAATTTACCTTCAAGGAGGTCTGGGGATTGTTGCAGACAGCCATGACCTATTAGACGATCCATGTTACATTCAGAAAACAAAAAGTTTCTTGATGCAAAGGACTAAGATCTCCACAATAATCCAAACTCACTTCCTATCATACACACACAAATAATCAGATAAGTAGAAATTCCCCTTACAAAATTCAAAGCTAGAAGTGATGTTGCAAGAAACTACTCGCCTTGAAGGGGCAGCTCGAGAGTCTAGTTTCCTCCATATGATGTGTTCTGACCTGGCAGGTGAGAGCCTGGGCTTCAACTCTGTCTCGGTTTGTCTGACCCTTGCTCAGGATGGGGGTCTGTTCTCTATCCTGTGTCCTCTCTTCTTTTCTGTCTCTCTCCACCTTGACATGTGGTTTTTACATAAATTGACAAATTACTATTATTTCCAACAGGAATGCCTTTATCTGACATCATCTGTCCTTCTTTACTGTTCTCCATGCATTGTTCTAGGTGCCAGGGATTCTGATGTGATTAAGACAGGTAAGAGTGTCGTCCTCATGGAGATTACTCTCTGGTGGTGGAGGGTCTATATGCTGGAAAGAAGGGAGGACGTTCAGGCCTTCTGGAGAGTACTTCCCAGCTGCCATTCTCCACGTCTCTGTCCATCATTGTCGGCCTTTAGACTAGAAGGGCCAATCTCATCATGCCCTTTATCTTTTCTATTTCTCATCTCCCTAAAGGATACATTATTTTTCTGATCCTATCTCCCACTCCCTACTCAGATCCCTCTCACTCAGCATTAATTTAATCCTTCCTATGGTTTCGATGACACAGCCACATTCCTTATATCCTTAGACTTTTGATGGAAGTTTTATTCTCCTTCTTGTTCCTGCTTGTTGCTGATTATACAGCTTCTCTTCTTGGAGTGTCAGCCGGTGACTGCATCTCTTCAACAAACTTTGTAGCATGGGCTGGAGATGGAGTAGGTGTGCTCTTTTGGTCTCATTGTAGTTCTGAGACAATTCTTACTTCCTCCTCTCTAAAATCCCACCCCTGCCCCTTTAAATCTCCAGCTTTCAGATTGTATCACTCTCAATCTTTTCTTGTGTGTTTACTGATCCCAGGACAAACCCATTCATTTCCTGATGATATTAGCCCCCAGATACATGTCACTCTCTCCAAAGTGTTTCTCTCATGATTTTTGAGAATATCTGTGTAAACTTCCCCATCAATGGGCCTCTCCATTTTTTACTTCTTTTTCAGTTATCTTGTCCTCCACCACCTCAGTTATTTATTCACGTGGTCGTGATTATGTTAATAGCAACTGCAAACCTTCCATGCTCTCAATTTCAAGTGTGTGTCCTTTTGACCCTTACCTCCTACCATTCTAGTTCATTCCAACAGTCTTTTGACCCCATAGAGACTAACAAGCCATTTATCCTATCGCCTTTTCATTGCCCCACATCTCTTAATGTTAGAGTGGCCATATGTTCTGATTTGCCCAGGAGAGTTTTAGTTTAAACGTTTTATCTCAGCATAATAATTAACAGTGCTCTAGTTTAGACAATACCTTGTGTGGTTACTCTGCCTACCTAAGGTTCTCACTTCCCTTCATGCCCAGCCTAATTCTATGGATAGCTATCGGAAACACCGCCTTGCATATACAGTTGACCCCTGAACAACATGGGAGTTGGGATGGGGACTTCTTGTGCAGTTGAAAAACTGTGTATAACTTTTGACTCTCCCAAAACTTAACTACTAATAACCTATGGTTGAGTGAAAGCTTTACCGATAATATAAACTGTTGATTGACACATATTTTGTATGTAATATGTATTATATGCTGTATTCTCATGATAAAGTAAGCTAGAAAAAAGAAAATGTTATTAAGAAAATCATAAGGAAGAGAAAATATATTTACTATTCATTAAGGTGAGGGGATCATCATAAAGGTCTTCTTCTTTATTATCATCTTCACATTGAGTAAGCTGAGGAGGAGGAGGAAGAGGAGAGGTTCTTGCAGTCTCAGAGTGGCAAAGGCAGAAGAAAACAGGACCAGTGCAGCACAGGTCAAATCCGTGTTGTTCAAGGGTCAGCTGTCCGTTTCAACCGCTTTCTTCCTTTTCCTCATAATCAATTCAACTCTGCAAATATTTTGTACCTGCACTCACATCTCAATGTGAATGAAATGAAACACAAAATTGTGCTGTCCAATCACATATGGTCCCTAACTTTGCTGTTGAATAACCATACTATATTCTCCTGGTCCATTTACTTTTCCACTCTCCTAGATGATTATTTAATATCTTTATTTTTCTCTCCATAAACTTCTAAAACTTCTTAACCCATCCTCACACTGAGCTGATGATCTTTTCTTCTGTTTCACTGAGAAAAGGGAAGCAATCAGTAAAGAAATTCCACAAAGTTCTACCCCATGGAGCACCTCCCTAGCACCAAACCCTCCACCTGTGCACTAGATCCCATTCCACGTACCTGCTTGGCTTTTCTTTCTCTCATGTCTTAGACACAATCTACTCACAAATACTGTCGGCTATATCTTCAACATAACCTTCTCTCCATCTTCACTGCTTCTCCCCTGACCCAAGCTACTGACATTTCTCGACTGGACAACCACATTAGCTCAATAGCTGCTTTTACAACTCTAGTCCAGAACCCCTAGCCTATTGGGGTTAGGGGTTCTGTTAGCGCAGTTGTTAGGTGATATTGTTAATATATAAGTTACATCATGCAATTCTTATTTTCAAATCCTCCTGTTCGCCCCCCATCTCATTCAGAATAAAAGCTAAAACTCAACAATGACTTACAAAGGCCTACGGATACGTAAATATCTGTTCTTGCTCTCTTAGCCCCTTTTTTTCTTCTGTTAGATACAGGGTCCCCCCACGTCACCCAGGCTGGAGTACAGCGGTGTGCTCCTATCTCACCGCAGCCTCAAACTCTTGGGCTCAGGTGATCTGAGCTTCCTGAAACTGGGAGGCCTCACCCTCACCCTCCTGAGCAGCTGGGATTACTGGCACACAGCATCATGTCCGGCTAATTTAAAAAAAAAAAAAATAGAGACAGGGTCTCGCTGTGTTGCCCAGGATGGTCTCAAATTCCTGGCTTCAAGTGATGCTCCCACCTCGGCCCCCTGCACCCGGCCTGTCTTTTTTATTTTGTCTTCCATTATCCAATCCGTGCTTATTACTCGTCAGCCACATTGGCTTTCTTCTTTTTCCTCAAACACTTCAAGCATGTTGCGACCTTAGGAATTTTGCACTGGCTGCTTCCTGCCCCCTAGATATCTTCTTTTCTACCCCCAACCCCTCCCCACACTGCCACCAGGACTTAACTCACTAGAATATCTGCTTCACAAGGACTCCCTAGTCCATTCTGTTTAAAATGGAAATTCCCACTCCAAGCCAGGCTCTCCTATCCTTATTCCTTGACTTGTTTTTTCCCTTAGGACTTTTTCCTAATCACTTCTTTTGAAGATTAATATATACATATTTTACACGTATGTGCATATACATTTTTTTTTTCTGGAATTTCACCGCTTTCTATTAACTGAAAAAATAAACATCATTTTTATGAATGCAAAATCTGATGGTGTGGTGGTGAGAGAGATGGCTGGAGTATTCCCTTTCCCACTTAGTAGCTGTAACATTTTAGACAAATTGTATGGACTCCTTGATGCTCAGTTTCTCTATTAGTCTAAAGGAGAAAAGACTAAAATTGTGCTCTATTTTTTCTTTATCATTTGAGTTTTAAATACGGAATGTTTGTAAAATACTTATCATAAAACACGGTAAAGATTAGATTAATAATTATGTTTTCACTAGCTGTTAGTCAATATTCCTAGAATTACATATTGATAAGGTGGATAATAAATTCTGCCTATATTTCAACTTTTGTCAGATCTCTGCATCATTTCTGTGGGGTTATTTGATTATGACTGTAATGAATAAATCTAAAATTGGTAGGAAATTGAAGTTTAGAAAATTTTTAATTTTACTTTTATGATGACCTGTGTTGAAATACACAGTTTCTGTTGATTTGATGTCTGCCGAAAGCACTGAGGAAAAAAACCACTTTCCTTACAAAACTAATCCTGTGTTTCAAGTATAATTAATTCAGCAACAGTAAGAATTTCAGGTGGACAAATTAGAGCTCCCATAATTCTGGTTGTTCACATTATCTGAATTTTTTGAGAAGGCCAAGATTAAGTGACAAAATATTTAACTCAGACAGAGAGTGTAGGTGTTTGACCATGTAAATGTCTTTATAAACCCAGATTCCAAAAGAATGGCAAATAACCTGGTTTTATTTGGTAGTTCTACATTAGTGACTGAATTTTCAGAAAACAGTACTACAACATGAAGTCTAAAAAAAATCTAATTATTAATTTTATTTCACATAATTGCTAATTGGATAAAATCTGAAAATCTTTGAAACAAAGCTCATGAGGGTGCAAGGATGTTAGCAGATCATTAAGTTTCTCTTGCAGAGAAAAATGAATAATAGAGTGTTAAAATATTCACCACTACATAGAGTCAAAAATAAGTCTTTTCCCCAAATTGTAGGATAAAATCTTTCTGTCTGTTATGGTATCAAATTATAAAAATAACTATGCACTTTAACACATGTAAAGAAATATCTGTTTTAAATGTAACCTTCAAAATGTCCTTTGCTAGGATTTGAGAAATGAAACACACACACACACACACACACGAGAGATTAGTGATAAACCATGTTTAAAAGAAAACATTCATTCCTGCTGATCAAAAGTGTTTTAAAGAGCAAGTCATTGATCTTATCTCTGAAAAGATCTATTCCATGGCACCTAATTGCTCCTCAATATAGCTTGGAATTGGAAACAGCCTCCCACACCTACCATCTGAATACCAGCACAATGTAAACCCACCCTTCCGCCAGAACTGCTTGTTGCAAGGAATAATTTGAACCAGAAATACTTAAGTAGGGAGAATGCACACCATTCTGGCCTTCTTTTTGAATTGCCTAAAACAACCAATTCTCGGCAGAATAACCTCCAAAAGTTGTTCTTTACAACAAGGATCAGTATTAGCCAATATTTCATCTTAATTTCTCCAGGATACCAAAAGGGTGGAAACATTGTGAGGATAGGTCAACATCCTTATAGTCTTCAAGTTGCCAGTTATTCATATTTTGCAAAATGCCTCCTTTAATTATTCACACACGTATTGACCAGTTAGCAGCTACAATTACTTAACTCCTTAAATAACACACGTGGGTTCAAATCAGCAATTTTCATTAATAACTTCTCCTTTGGGAAAACCTGTATCCTATCAAGTGAACCCTCTCAGCTGCCCTCATCTTGCAAACAGAAGTAATCACTGTCATTCTTTGCAAGCAGGTGAAAGGCTGTAATGGTGAAACCATGCACAGTGTCATAATTCTGTTCATGTAAGTTGGAGGCAAAGCCAGACTTCTGCATGAAGATAAGCTGCTCAGAATTCTCTTCCTCAAATGAAATGGGTTTTTTTCATCCCCTGGGCCATGAGTAGCACCAGGCTGAAAGGGATTGGGAAACACAATCTCACAAGAAGCATGTATAGGGTAATTGAGCAGGCAGCCACGATTCACAGGTTTTGAGACAGTGCAGGAAAAAATCACACAGGAAACAAGGAAACCTTAAACAAAACATTTAGAAATGGAGGCAGTTCTGCTACCTGGCTTTCCCCTTAACCTGGTGTGAAAAGTAGCTCAAGGGAGGACAATCTCAAAGGTCGCAGATGATGACAATTCAAATCAGCTGGCTAAGTAGTGCAATCAAGAACAAGGCCTGATATAATTCCCAGACTTTTCCCATCACTGCGGTGTTTGAAGTTCCAGATTCTCTGCTAACTAAAACTTTATTTGAGCTAAAGATAAGCCCTCCTTTCAAATTAATCCCAATCCTGGGAAGTCTTGACTATACTATTAGCCATATATGCTTTATTTGGATTAATTTAATCAGATTGCTTTCTTCTTAATATCTACTTGAAATTCACAGAAATAAGAAAGAGGAAGTTTTAATGAAGGAAAGAGAGAGAAAAGGTCATTTCTTGCCAGGCTAACTTTGAGAATGACAACTTTGGTGCCTCTTCAAAGGTTTGGGTCTTGTGAATTAAAAGACAAAAACAGAGTGTTCAGGTTTAGACCTTGAAGGGTTGGATGCAGAGGTGCAGGGTAAGACGGGTGGGTGTCAGGCAGTTTGCTTACAATTAGTGCTTAGCCATCGCTGAAGACTTCCATTCCTTCCTAACCTACACTTTGTCGTTTATATTGTGAAAAAAAAGTGCCAGATAATTTATTAATAAAATAGTTGTTTTTCTTGGAATAGGATTAAAAACAATTCGTGGCATTTTACATTTGCCTATGCCTATTTTGAAATCTCACATCATTTATCCTGTTTCCTAGGCTTCTTAAAATTCACCCACCCCAAACACACACACACATTCCCACTTGATCCAATTAAGGATATAGGAAACAGATTACTGTCATTCTTCTTTGAAAATTCAGATACATGTATCCTCTGGAGGGTATATTTGTCTACCGAGAATGAAACAATATATCTACACTCTGTGCCTACTATACTGCATTAGCTTTCGTTAATTTTGCCTGAATTTCCTTTCTTTCTTTTTATTAGAAAGTAATACAAAATATCATTTTTTAACATTTAAAGAGATATGGATACATTTTGGATAGGTTGCAAAATTTACACAGTTCTGAACACTTTCAAGAAATTTTCTGCTTTTTGTGCATCACTGCTATTGACATCTCTAGACCTTCAGTGTGTAGTTTTCTTCTCGGTTTTAAATGTATGTCAGTGGAAGAGTTTCTAAAGCTCTTGGAATAGCCCTGATTTGGGACTAGTTCAGCCTCTTAATAGTTACGTGAACCTAACACATTTCTTCACTTCTCTAAATATACTTCTTCATCTGGAAATTAAAGAGATTGAACTAATACTCAGTTCCTTTGTAGAGACACAATTGTAATATTACATGACTACTTTGCATCATCAGTTTTGACTGTAAGTGTTGGCACTCCGAGAGCCACATTTCATGACCTCTGTTTGACAGGAAATTTGCTAACAGATGTGGGGAGGGACAGCCTGTGGAATTCCTTGAGGTAATGTTATGTTATACCAAAAATATCTACCAGGATTTTACAGAAATGCCAAACATTTTAGTAGGGCTTTTGAAATTCCTGTAGAAATGTTTTACATAGGAGCTGTCAGTTTTAATGTGCAAATTATGCTGGGATTTTATCATGGAACATTTTATCCTTCCAAATATATTTTTAAGAAACAATCTTGAGAGGTAAAGTCTTCCATAAGATAAAGAACCCTCGTTATCAAGTGTGGAAATTTTCTTAATGTCAATAGAAAAATAATATTCTAAAGTTTATATGTGTGTGTGGGAATATGTGAAATACTTCTCATTTTGAGATAAGTAATTTATAAAAGGTAGTTTATTAGATTATTTCACCATTTACAATGCTTAAGACATTTACTGAATAAAAAAAGGCAAGATGATCATCACATTGCCCTTTTTTTCCCTAGTAAATGCATTGCTAATTAAATCTTGAAAACAGATTTTTAGAGTTTGTTTTTCAGAAAGGCAGAAATATTTCCTTAAGGTGACATGAATACTTGGCAGCAGAACAGAAATAGCAGTAATCAATATAATGTTTAGTCTGGACACTCCGTAACTCAAACTAATAAAACAGAGTATTAATTATGTCATGAACAAAGATTCTCATCTACTTTAAATGGGCCAATTAGCCCAGTAAAACTCTATTCCATGGCCAGATACAATCTTATAAATGGTGTATGAAAGCAAAACTGACAACTTGGTATCCCCTCAAAATGAATTATGGAAAAGTATGCTCATCACATTCAAGTCAGGAAAAACAAACAACTTTCCACCCTGAGATTAAAAACAAAACAAAATAAGACAAAACAAATAAATATAAAGGGTTGTGCTTTCCAGTTCTAGTTCCTCCCAAATAAATGAAACCTTGGTGGGTTCGTTAATTTAAGGCATTGACTTGACTGGGTCATGGGGTACCCAGGTATTTGGTTAAGCATGATTTCTGGGTGAGTCTGTGAGGGCGTTTCTGGATGAGATTAAGACTGAATAGAGCAACTTTTAACCATTTGATTCTGCAATCCTGTTACCGGGTATTTACCCAAAGGAAAGAAAGACATTCTATAAAAAAGACACCTGCACTCAAATGTTATAAGCAGCACAATTTATAATTTCAAAGATGTGGAAACGACCCAAGTATCCACCAATACGTGAGTGGATCAGTAAAATGTGATATGTGTATACCGTGGAGTACTACTCAGCCATCAAAAAATGGTGCACTAATACCTCTTATATTAACCTGGATGGAACTGGAGACCAGTTTTCTAAGTGAAGTGCCGTAAGAATGAAAAAACAAACACCACATGTACTCACCATTAAATTGGAACTAATTCATTAACATTTACATGAACATATGGAAATCAAGCAGCAACATGGATGAAACTGGAGGCCATTACCTAAGTGAAACAACTCAGACACAGAAAGACACATACAGCGTGTTCTCACTTACAAGTGGGAGCTAAATAATGTGTACACATGGAGCACAGTGTGGAGTGATGGGCAATAGAGACTTGGAGGGGTAGGGCATGGGAGCAGGTGGATGATGGGAGGTACTTGGTGGGTACAATGTACATTTCTCCAATGATGGTTGCACTGAAGGCCCTGAATTCACCATCATGCTGTATATTAATATCAAGATAGTAAAATTGCATTTCTTCCCCATGAATATATACAAGTAAAAAGTAAAGGAAAAGAAAGACTAAATAGATCAGATGGCCCTTCTGAATGTGGGTAGGCCTCATCAAATCCATTGATGCCTGAAAAGAATCAAAGGCTGCACAGAAAAGAATTCTTTCTCCCTGTCTGACTGTCTTAGTCCTAAGACATCAGTCTTCTTCTGCGTTTGTAGTTGGACTCAGATTTGGACTTGGAGTGAAACTTTCACCGTCATTTTTCCTGGTTTTCAAACATTTACACTCAGACTGGAACTATAGCATTGGTTCTCTTGAGTCTCCGGGTTTGCCAGCTGCAGCTCATGGACTTCTCAGCCTCTATAATAGTGTAAGCCAATTCCTTATAGTACATATCTATTTATCTGCCAATGCTATTGGTTTTGTGTCTCTGCAGAACATGGAATAATACACTTGGACCTTACCTATAAGTAGCTGACTCCTTAACAGAAATAAAACTTTATCTTTGCATTTTGCAATGGTGATGTCTGAAGATACATCCCGCGTGTACAGTATAATCATGTGAGAATATTGTTTATTTTAACCATGAAAAGATGAATCTGTAAGCTTAGTAACTTTATTAATTTTCTATTCTTCTTATCCCCTAGTTCCTTTGAATACCTTTTATGACATTTTTCTTATTTGTCATTTAATGGTGAGCCAGTCTTTTTGAAATCCAGAGTCTTTTGTAAACCTTTTTACAATTACATGTCCTTTTCCCCCCTAAAATCTTCTGTACCTGAGTCTTCCTTTCCCAGATATATTGCTGAATTTGAAGAAGAAGGAGATGAGAGAAATGTGGGAATCAGTGCAGACAATAAAAAAAAGAGACGATGAAAATTCAGCTATAGAAGTTATCAGACACGCAATTAAAAATGAATTACCAATACACCAGAAAATAGATGAAATAATGGAGGATATCACCAGAGAATTGGAATCTATTTTTAAAAAGTATCAGATGGAAATCCTATAATTGAAAAAAATAAAATAACAAATGCTAAGAAAAGAGTATAATAAAAATGTGGGTTAAAATGAAAAGTTATACGTATAATCGGAGTCATGAAAAAGGAGAGTGTCAGTGGGTCAAAAACTATATTTATGAAATATTTGTATAGAATTTTCCAAAATTGATTATAGACCTTGAACCACAGGTTCAAAACTTTTATAAATTTCAAACCAATTAAAAAAAACTATACACATTCACATCAGAATAAAATTAATGAAAACCAGGAGAAAATAAAAATCTTAAAAGCAGCCAAAGGGAAAGAATATATTACTTTCAAAGGACAAAAATAAGGTTGATATCTACTTTTTCAATAGAAACAATGAAAGAAAGAAAACCATGAAATGTCATTTCTAAAAAGTTGAAAAAATATAACTGCCAAACTAGAATACTATTTCCAAAAAGAAATATTCTTTAAAAAAGACCATGAAGTAGACATTTTCAAAAACGCATTGAAAAAATTTTAGCTCTACATCTACACTGAAGAAATACTAAGTGAAATTTTTAGGCATAATTAAAATTATCCCTGAGAAAAGCATAGTAAATCAACAAGGAATGAAGAACATTAGGAAATGGTAAATAGATGGACGAATCTAAATTAAAACTGATTGTAATAATAAGTAAATAATGATAATAATATTTCTATGGCTTAAAATATATGCAAAATTAAAAATCATGAAAAAATAGTGCATGAGTTGAGAGAAATAAATGGAATTAAAATGCCATAAGGTCATTACATTGAACAAGAAGTGGTAAAAGCATGCATTTTATACAGACTCTAGTAAGCCAAGAATACATATTGTAACTTCTACTAGGACAACTAAAAGAATAGTAATAGAGCACAACAGCAACAGACAGCCTGATTAAGAAATGGGAAAAGGATTTGAATAGATATTTTTCAAAAAAAAAAAAATACAAATGGCCAGTGAGAACATGAAAAGATGCTTAATATTATGAATCATTAGGGAAATGTAAACCAAAACCACAATGACATAGTACTTGACACCTATTGCTGTGGCTATAATCAAAAGAGCAGAAAATAGTAAGTGTTGACAAGGATGTGGAGAAGTTATAACTCTTGTGTATCACTGGCAGGATTGTAAAATGGTGTAGCTGCTGTGGAAAATAGTACTATGGTTTCTCAAAAAATTAACAGAATTACCATATGATCCAGCAATTCTAATCCTGAGTATATACCCCAAAGAATCGAAAGCAGAGACTTGAACAGATGTTTGTACATCCATGTTCAAAACAGCCAAAAGGTGGAAAAAATTGAAGTGTCCATCAATAGATGAGTGGATAAACAAAATGTTACATATAGACACAATGAAATATTATTCAGTTTTTAAAAGAAAGGAAATTCTGACACATGTTACAACATGATTGAACCTCGAAGGCTATACTAAGTGAAATAAGCCAGTCACAAAATGTCAAATGCTGTATGATTCCATTTATATGAGGTACCTAGAATAGTCAGATTCATAGAGAGAGACAGTAGAATGGTGGTTGCCAGGGTTGAGTGGAGAAAGGAGTGGGGAATGACTGTTTAATGGGTCTGAAGTTTCAGTTTGAAAAGACAAAAAAAAGTTCTAGAAATGGATGTTAATAATGGTTGCAAAACAATGTGAGTGTAATTAATGCCACTGAGCTATATACTTAACCATGGCAAAAATGGTAAGTTTTACGTGTATATTTTATCACAATTACAAAAGAACCTTAATAACAGCAACAAGAATAATAGAATATATTATTAACAAGCTAATAGGGGAGAAAACACGTAAAGAATAAAAATACTTGATTTGTCAAAAAATGGAAGAAATTAGAAAAGAAGAAACAGAGAACTAATGGGAAAAATTATTAAATAGAAAACAGTAAGATGGTAGAAATAAATCTAAATTTATTAGACTATGTTAATTTTAAAGATTGCATTAAAAAACAAAATTGCTATTCACTACAGCACTATTCACAACAGCAAAGATAAGGAATCAACCTAAGTGTCCATCAGTGGATGATTGGATAAAGAAAATGTGGTGTACACACACAATGGAATACTATTCAACCATTAAAAAGCATGAAATCATGTCTTTTGCAGCAACATGGATGGAACTGGAGGCCATCATCTTAAGTGAAATAAGTCAGTCACAGAGAAACAAATCCCACATAGTCTCATCTTTAAGCGGTAGTTTAATCATGTGTGCACATGAATATAGATGGCAGAATGATAGACAATTGAGACTTTGAAGGTAGTGGGGTGGGGAGGGTAGATGATGATAAATTACTTCATGGGCACAATGTATGTTGTTCAGGTGATGGATACCCTAAAAGCCCTGACTTCACCCCTCTGCAATCTATCCAGGTAATAAAATTACACTTGTACCCCATAAATTTATACAAATAAAAAAATAAAAAAGAAAATTATTTACTGCTTACATGAAATGCATCTTTAATATAAGAACATAGAAATATTGAAAATAAAAGGATGAAAAGGTGAATAGTGCAAACAGTAAATAACATAGAGCTGTATAACCGTAATAATATTAGTCAGGCCCCTTTTGTTACGAAGGGGATTGTTCGTCATTCTGTGGTGGACGTAACTTGTTCTTGCTCTGTAAACGTGTCTTGTCTCTCTGCGATAAACTTTGTTTCATGCTTAAAAAAAAATTAGTCAGCATGCCTGTAGTCCCAGCTACTCAGGAGGCTGAGGCAGGAGGATTGCTTGAGCCCAGGAGTGTGAGGTTGCTGTGAGCTA
>CAUYSK010097479.1:0-11336 GCA_963575035.1 Avahi laniger | reverse complement strand
TAGCACATCTTCCAGGATATGAAAAGACCTGGCACTTTTCCAGTATAGAAGGTGAGAAGTTGCTACCTATGAAACTTGCTTTTCTCAGTTATCTGCTCTCCAGAATGGCACCAATTCCTGGAAGCTCTATTACTGAAGCTCAAATCTTGAGAGACCAGTATTCAGGAATCCTTCTTTGCGTGCAATCTTCATGTTAATAAGTGGTCTCTGGATATAGAACATGTACAGAAATCTACCCAGTAAGTCATAGATGTCTGCAATGGCTTTAGGCTAAATCAGAGTCAAGGGGTCCATTCTTCCCTTTGTATGTCGAATTACATTTTAGTGTATCTATGAAAGTTTTACTTTCCAGGTTATCATTTCATTTTTTATTAAAATGTCTCTTTATAATTGAATAATCTTTCTGGGCCAGACCCTTACATAAACAGGAGATAAATTGCATTTTTTGTCATCTGTATATACAGTGCAGCATATATAATTGACTAAAAGATACATAAAAACACAAGCTTCTACTAGTTCCCAGCAGGACGTGCAACAGCTTTGCTTTCTTGTACCTAGCCTGCCTTAAGTTTTAATCAGAAACATGGTGCAGTTGTGTTTTTCTCTAGAAAATGTTTGTCATTAACATACAATAAGCCAGACTGTAGATGTCAGTTACAGGATTGTAACAGAACATTCAGGATTCCAGAGTACATCCAATTAGGTCACAAGGATAATGAAGGTAGGATGAAATGCTGCAATAAATTCAGTCACAATAGGAGCACATGAAAGCAGCGGCTTGACAGGCTTGGCAGAACCCAGCTGGTGCTATCACAAGGACTGTGGTTGGAAGGGGGTAAATAGAGGCTTTCCCGAGTACCACGGGAGGCACAGGGCCAGTGCCCAGAGCCTTGGCTCAGACATAGGGTCAACTCCTGGATCTAATTCCTGGCTTTAGGTTACACATTCTATGACCTTGGGCTGACATCAGAAAGACCGAATCAATACTTCCTACCTTTAACAATTTTGTAAGAATCAAGCGTGTTAAAATTTGTGTAAACACAGGCCTGTAAATTCAGAATTATGCTCAGAATTCACTGGTGGGGGAGTGCTGCCACTGGCCTTTGTGTATCAAGACAGAGGAGCTTCAGGAGAGGGAGGGAGGGTAACTCATCCTAATGCAATGGAGAAGCCTAGGGAACAACTTTTGTTTAAGGACAGGATGGAAGTGTCGAAGTGGACATGTCATTGTGATTTCAAGACCACACTTGGTCTGTCAGAGCCCATGTGGACCTATTTTGAGTCTTAGAACATGGGCTGTAATCAGCAAAGAAAAGCCAAAAAGAGTAGTTTCACTAGCTGAATACTCAAAAGTATGAGATCTGCTTTGTCTGTAGCTCTGTGTTGGGCTGTGCCAAGGAGCAGTATTTTTCTGTCTTTGGATTCCTCCTGGAGCACGATGCGGTGCCGGACAACACAACAGCGTGATTAGTGAGGCAGAACGATGCCTAGACAGAGACACCAAAAAGACGCCACAGTGTGGTGGCTTCACAGTCTGCATCACATCGGCTGAGCCAGTGGTGATAAAAGATAATTTTAAATAACCGCAGTAAGAGAAGGGGAGAATGGCGGACACCGGTCAGCAGCTGTGAAGATGTTCATTAGCAGATGTGAGACAGCCCCCTGGGATGTCCAGGACTGGTTTACGAGGAGGGATGTTGAGGATAGCTGGGTTTCCCATCACGGTGGGAGGGTCCCTTATTTTCTCCACTTTTTAGATCCAGACTAGTGAAGCCTGGAAAATGCGAGGCCATTGAAGGACATGGCAGCATGGTGCCAGCTACACAGCAAGGACTCAGTAATTATCGCTTTTCTCTTTTCTCTTCTTTCTGGAGACAGACACTTACACGCTGGGAGTGGCAAAGACATTTTCCTTTAATTCCCACGCTGATGCTTAAGCTACCTACCCTCAAGATCTTCCTCCAGGGAACTTTAAGTGGACATTCTTGTCTAGGAAGTTGCCAAATTGAAACAAAACGGCAAGCCAAGGCAGCTAAGCACGCCAGTTCAGCTCAAGGTGGTGAGAGTGGAGTTGGAAGTCTGGGGTCTTTATTCTGCTTCTGCCATAGCCTGGTTGTATGACCTTGAGCGAGGTATTGAATCTTTCAGTATTCAGTTTTCTTGTTTGTAAAAGACCTGCAGGGTCCTTGCTCACCCTGACATTCTGTGATTTTCCCTAAGTTCTCAAATCTCTGATTCTGCCCATGGCTACCCTACAAGTGCCAGTGGGAAGAGAGTCCACAGTGATGGCTGTCGTGGTTATGGAAAGCTTCTCAGACCAGCTGGGAGATGACAAGGTGCAGGGTGCTCAGTGGATACTTAGGAAACCAGTTTGACTAGAATGGAATGTTCTTTGTGTATATTAGCAAGATATAAGTCTAAACATGTGAGCTGGGGTCCAAGATGATCCAGGCCTGCTAAGGACCCCTCCCCACCTCAATTTCTTTCAGGTTAATCGAACTGGGTTGAAACTAAGACTCATCACAAGAAGTCTGCTTATCACTTTAGGGCCAAGCAAGCAACGATTGTGTGTATTTTACTTTGGTGTATAGTACATGGCTAGCATTTCTAAAGAATAATAATGATAGTGATAATTACCTTTATTGAATGCTTGCCTGAAATGGTTGCACATCCAAAATGCTTTACATTCTCGTTTAATTCTCATAATGCCCTAGGAAGTAGGAGTCATTGTAATACTCATTTTACAAGTGATGAAACCATAGCTCAGAGATAGTTATTATCTAAATTCACACAATTGGTAAGTAACGGAGGCAGGATTTGAATCTAAATCTGCTTTGATTCCCAATATCAAGTTTTATGTCGACTTTTCTAAGGAGGCTGTGTAGCTAACACCCCAGTGTGCCCAGGTAGTGCAGAACGTTGAAATCTCCCAGAAGTTTAATGGAAAATGAATTAATAAAAAACAAACATCTCAAGTACATTAAACACAAAATAACTAGGCCATGGTTGGATCTCCACATGCATTCCTCCTGATGAAGCACTTTCTGCAGTGACAGAAACAAAGTCAAGTCTCTCGGTGATTCGAAGCATAGACAGCAATTAATTCTACATTTATGTGGTCTTTTTTTTTTTAGAACTGCATTTGAATTTTTTAAAGCACCATTTTAATATCTGTGCTGTAACTGATAATTATTTTGGGAAGGGGGCAGGAGCAAGAGGATTTTAGTGGCAGCACCATGTTTAATGCAACAGCTGTGCGGCTCCAGTCAACCATGTGCCCAGAGCCCTGTCGCCTGTCAGAAGAAAGATGGTGCCTCCCACATCAAGGTCACTGGTTTGAGTCCAGCTCAAGTTGATTGTGGCTTAAGGTCACTTTCACTCGATGGCTCTTTAGTGGCCTCAGCAAATGAGATAATAGACATATCCAATTTCCTCCTGGAAACCACCCAGGACTAATTCTGAAGACTTTTAGTGCAAATGGGAGAACCAACTCTGGCATAGACGCTCATCATTGTGTCCCCTCATGATCTGGGGCATGACTGATTCTGATTGTTATTATTATTATTATTACTATTAGGTATTCTCTGAGAAGCACTGGGAAGAATACCAATTTGAAAAAACCAAGCTCATTAGTTTCAGCTGTTGTTGGTCAAGATAAACACAGAGAACAAGGATGAAATCATTCTCCACATTCCACCTATCTCCTAACCACACTTTAAGGTACAGCTCAGGTCCCAGCCCACCACAGCACCGTTCAGGGCCAGTAAGCCCATGATGTCCCCTGAATGCCAATCGCCTCTGCTGTCTCTAGGTCCCCGTACGGTTCATTGTTACTCATGACTTCAAATTGTTTAGCACTCATCTTGGATGCTCAAGTGGAAAATGGCAAGCAGGACATTAAAATCTTCCATTGGTTCGTTAACCCATGAACCTTGACTTACTATGAGCCCTCAGATATCTCTATTTGAACATCCATTGTTTCCTTCAAGGAGTCCTTCTCTGAGGCTCTTCTTAGTAAATCAAGTCTAAAAGTTACCTATCACAGCCACACACCACCTGCATCCTTGCCCTGAGCATAAATAAAGCTCTTTATAAGAAGGGGATATGCATTCTCTCAGACAACCTCCTTAATTGCCCTAACCTAGTTACATATTTGCATTCTTTTGTTCTTGGGAAAAAGAGGTAGAATATTAATTAATTAGCTAATTAACTTATTATTTAGATCTATAATTCTCCTGGCACATTTCTATTATAGTTCTATTTTAATCTTTTAATTTCAAATAGACATTTGCTTTTTGTTATGACTTTGGTTTTCCTGTATTTCAGCCTCTCTGTCCCAGAGATGAATCCCTGCACCCACATGGGTGGAGATTACCTGTGCCCCCAAGCCTCTCCTGTGAAGGCATTGCTCCCACAGGTAACTCTTCAATCTGAGTCAATATGTACTTGTTGGAAGGACCTGGTTATAGCCTATGAATCCGTGAGCAAGAGACTCCATCACAGCCATGGAAGAGTTTATGGTACTTAATAAATATTTGTGGAATGAATTGAATAAATTAGTGATCTTATATGCTTTTGAAAGCTGTTCCCTCCATTCTTTCACACTTTGGCTTACTAGACCCTGAAGGAATCCCAGGCCACTGGGAACCCTGACCTCCATACTGGCTGAAGGACATAAGGACTGTTGAGTCTACCACCTGGTCCTGGACTCAACCACCACCTTCCTATCAATTACTTTAGTCATTCAGACAGAAGCTTCCAGCTGCTTATATAGTACAAGTGATTTTCTATCTATGCATCTGGCTATAAAAAATCTGATGTTGTTTGATGTTTCTAAATCAAATTAGTTCTGACTTTGTGCTCACACTAGTCATGGCTGGGAGAAATTCAAACTCAGTAATATTTCTGGAGACAGGTGGTTTATGTGAGTATCCAGAGACTAAGGAGATGTTCTCTAATATCCAGTCTACCATGATTCACATGTATGTTGTTAGAGTTCACATGGTCCATGCACAATATGTAGATCTGTTACCAGTCAAGCTTGAGTGCAGTCTGGGTCCTTAATACCTGCCATCCCACCTCAGTAGACATACCAGGCAGGCCTAGGCTGCTGTGAGGGAATTGTTTCCTCACAAAACTCTCCTTTTATTCCAGTCTTTATGATTCTCTTCCTTCAGGACCAGCCAACTAGCCATTCTATCTTTAACTTTTCACGTATTTCTTTCTATTCCTTCCCTTGGGGAAGATCTCACCAGGTAGGGTGACCATATAATCATTATCCCAAACAGACACTTATAAAGCTAAAAGGAAGAATTAGTAATAATTCCATCAGAAAAACAGGTCTAAACCAGGACTGTAATTATTCTATGTATAGGAGGGATGCTGTGATATAATAAAAATATATATATTTGATCTCTGCCCCTGGTTCCTGGCACATGGTTCCTAAAACCCTTGGAAACTTCCAAGAGATAAGAATGTCTGTTGTATTCTAGTGAGAGGACTGGTGGCCCCTAGATAGCTTCAGGATGGGGGCTGGTCACCCAGAAGGCTGAGCCAAAGATGGGAGGATTTGGATTTTCAGCCCTATCCTCCAACATCTGGGGAGGGAAGAGGGGCTGGAGGTTGAGTTGATCACCAATGACTAATAATTTAATCAATCATGCCTATATAATGAAACCTCCGTAAAAGTGCTGAAGAACTGGGATCCGAGAGCTTCTAGACTGGTGAACACATGGAGGTTCTGGAGGTGGTGCACCCAGAAAGGAAATGGAAAGTCTACCCTGCCCTCTTCCCCCAGATCTACTTCTGTGCATTGCTTCATCTGGCTGTTCCTCTGTATTGTTTGTGATATCCTTTATAATAAGTGAGTAAAAGTAAATAATTGTTTCCCTGAGTTCCATGAGCTGTCCTGGCAAAGTAATGGGACCTGAGGAGAGGTCGTTGGAGCCTGATTTACAGCCAGTTGGTCAGAAGCACAGATCACAACCTGGGACATCTGAAGTGGGGACAGTCTTGTGGGACTGAGCACTTAACCTGTAGGATCCAACGCTAACTCCAGGTAGATAGTGTGAACATTGAATTGAATTGTAGCATATCTAGCTGGTGCCAGCTAGAGAATTGATTACTTGGTGTGTGGGGAAAAAAACCTATACATCTGGTCACAGAAGTGTTCTGTGTTATACTGAGTGTAAACTCTCCAAAATGGGTCTTTAGGAACCCAATGTTGATTTCATTTTCCTGGACGTGACAAGAGGGAAAGAAGATGCCGCCGTTGTTAGCCTTTCCATCAACTCACCCTATTACATCTGTACACAACAGATGAAAAGGCAAGTCTCTTTCTGTCAAGGTTATTCTTCCTGACAAAGCAGGTATGAACAGAGACCTGCTCACACCCTCTTGACTGCCAAGATCAACTACAAAAGCCTCAGCAGATATTGGGATAAAGTGTCTGAAAACAGATCACCCAGGAACAAATGGGTATGTCAACAGAAAATAACTCAAACTCTGTAAAATAGTTTAAAGAGGTTTATTCTCAGCCAAATATGTGTGACCATGGCACAGAGAGCCATGCCCAAGAAGCCACGAGCAACTAATCTCACCATGGTTGGATTACAGTTTGGTTTTATGTATTTCGAGGAGACAGGAATTACATGTAAAGTTCATAAATCAATATATGGAAGAAGTATATTGGTTTGGCCCAAAAAGGCAAGACATCTCAAAGTGGAACATTACAGGTCATAGGCGGGTTTAAAGATTCTTTGATTTATTATTGGTTAAAGAAATGAAGCTTTGTCTAAAGGCTTGGAATGTTTTAAGTTAGTGAAGTCTGTTATTCAGAGACAAGCCACTGGACATATACTAGGCATATACCCAGACTCAAGTGATCTGTTAAATAAATTGATGACCTGCAGATGTGGTTTAAGCTTTGTCTTAAACTTTGTCTTGTATGTCCCTAGGTTTGTTAATGAGTTACAAAGGATATCTCCAAAAAGGAAGGGAGCATGACTAGGCATGTCTGACCTCCCTTCTCATGGCCAGCAACTCAGCTTTAGGGTATTTCTGGGGTCCCCTTAGCCAAGAGGGGTTCCACTCAGTCAGCCAGGAGGACTTAAGATTTTATTTTAGTTCACAGGTATAATCCTAAAATGTCAGTTTGTCATGCCAAATGGCTACCATTTCCCTTTGTTTTATGACGTAAATAGAGAATTAGAATTAGAGATTGTTGCATTCTACAGTGACACTGCTGCTTAAATACATACAAGTCTAGACACAGCTCAGCTCAAGCTTTCGGAGGCAGGAAGTGCAGACGGCCTCCATTTCCCGCAGCCATTAAGGGAGAGTTGCAGGCACGCACGCTTTCACTTTCACAGCAAAAAGCCTTCATCTCAGAAGCTTTAATCTGTCTCCAAGGTGAACCTAGGAAGGTGGCAGACGTGTAGCTATTATTATAGCAATTTGTTTCCTACAAACAGCAGCCCCCAGGTGGAGAAATGTGGGTAGTTAACTTGCTTTTTTTCTCCTAGATTATTTTTTTTTCCTGAGTCCCCAAGGCGCCACCTTGGAGAGGGCAGAGCGGCCACTTTCTTGCTCTTTCTCGTCTCTCCCCAGTGGACAATTAGACATTTTAAGAGCAGAGAATGTCAATCCTCGATCAAAAGACACAGAGAAACCCAATTATCCTACAAAGAGAACAGAAGAAAAAGTCATCACCCCTCCCTCCCACTTCTACAGGTTATAGAGGAACGATTTCTAATTCATCCTGGTGACACTTTGGAGGTGAAGAGTTGGTTCTGTTGCTTTTTGTGAATCTAGACTTTTTATCTTTTAGGGCTCTGAAAATATGGCTGTACTTCTTTTGTTTACAGGATGAAAAAAATCATATATCCTTTCATAATGCCTGAGAGATTAAAAAAAATGTTGTTTTTGCTTTTAATATCCAGGCTTCCGAAAACATCATATTTTCTCAGATTTATTTGGAATCTGTTTTTTTTTTTTTTTTTTTTTTTGGTCTCATTTCTAACAGAGGAAAAAAGGTAAGGCACATTAGAAGGAAAAATTTCACTTCCTTGTAATTAAATACATTCGAGAAGAATTTTCCGTATTTCAAGGAAAGAATGTTAAATATGAGCTAAGGGGCTGGGCTTTATTTCCCTAGCCTGTAACAAGGAGTATGAAAAATATTGATTTGCTCCTGAGAGATGCTGGAGCAACTTAATTAAAGTTGTTTAAGTGCTTTGGAGTCCTTTGATGGAGGAGAACATATAAAAGTGTAATGTGCTTTAATTTAGTGTGAAGTTTTCAGAAAGCAGAAGGAAGCCTTTCCACAGCCATTCTATTCCAAACAATGTGCTCACAGAGATATCTTTTCAATATCCATGTATATTTGATTGTGATAAATATAGTCTCTGACCTTTTACAGATGTAAAAGTGAAAACACAAAGAAATTGGACATGCTTTGATGGCTGTGGCCTATTTCGCAGAACCTTTCAGCATATTGATTGGCTGGGAGACACTTCTGAGAGCTGGTGTATATGACTCTTAATAAACCACTCCACTGACGAAGAAATGTGTGGGTGTGTGGACTTCTGAGACCCTTCACAAGGTAAGTCACATGAAACAAAGACTGAAATAATCGATAAACCTGACCTTGTGAAAAGAAGCCAGCAGGAAGGTCAACATGACAATTGTCAGGGGGTAGCCAGTTTCCCCCTCTTGGTTCTCTGTATAGAAGACAGTGCATATACCACCACGCCCCGCCTCCCCAAATGAAAGGATCTCAAGGGGTATTCTTAGTTAACGCCTCCAGGACCAAGTTGGCCTTCTGTCAACAAAGTCAGTATGAAATTAAACTGGGAAGGCCTTGGCTTCTTTCCATCATTCTGCCAAAGACCTGGCTAATTTATTTTTATCTCTTATAGTCTCCCAGAGTTTCTCTCTGTGGCATGTGTCTACTTAATAAAGTTGTTGTCTAAGCTGTGTCTCTCAGCCTTTAACCATGGGAGACCTGTACACATTCTCTTAGGCGTTAAAGGCTTCCTTTCCTGCAGGTTGGGCTGTGGTTATGACTTCTCGATGGGGTTACAGTAGAATACTGTGTCTGGAGTGTCAGCAAGGGAGCCTGCTTCTTAGGAGACACCCTGTATAATTACTGTTTGAAATGTTGTGCTCTTAGAGGAAAATAGAGTGGGGAGTTTGTCAGGGAGAAGGGAATTGACCTTGGGTACCTCAGTGATCTTCGGATGGCTTGAGAAGAGCTATAATGAGTCCAGTCACACACTGGGCCGAAGATAGAATAAAGGAAGTAAACTTCACCACACTTGTCAATTCTTTCCTTCCTTGGTGTCTCTCCTAACGAACAGAAACTTTCACTATGGGCTCAACTACCCAATTCATTTCTGAGCCAATATCATCAGAGTCTGATTTGCCATGTGATGGTATTTGCTCGGTTCCTGGTCTGTTAAACTGGCCCCAGCCACCTCGTGAACCAGTAGGTCTATGCAACTCTAACCTGCTGGCTTTATCACTCTCACCTCAATTTTGGCCTCTACTCTCATTTTGAAATTTGAACTTGTCTCTTTTGTACTTGAATCTTGCCTTTCCCTGATGAATGGGATTTGGCTCTTCCTCTAGCCCTGGTGTCCTTGATTATATCTCGGGAATATCTTATTCTAGTTTTTACACATGGAACCTAAAACTGACCTCACACCCTGGACTAACCTCCCCAATGGGCTATTATCATGGAAATCCACTGTTCAAAGAGACTAATATGAGTTGGTGGGATTTGGAATTGTCATTATAATAGGCCCTTGGATACTTAAATGCTCATTCAATATGTCTCCTCTTACTTAATAATTTCTGTCACGGTTGTTCAGATCATACAACCGTGAGCATTTCAGGTCCCCAGGTGAGAATGGAGTCCTCTCTGAAAACCTGGCAACTAGAAACCAGAAATTCTGCTGGCCTATTTTTTATAGACTTGAGTCCTATTAATCCTTTTTCATTCATAAGCTGGGTGGTTTCAAATTCAAGTCGGTATTCTTAAATCTTTGTACTGTTGACTAGTACTCTACGTTATAGACATATAGTAACATTTGTTTTCCTATTGATATTGTTTCTGATTTTCTCTGATATAAAAAATTTGATTATGAATATCCTTACATGTGTTTTGTGCACTATTTCAGTAGGAGACGTACCTGGCATTTAAACTGCTGGGTCATGGAGTGTGAATATTTTGACAGATACTGCCAGATGGCCTTCCTAAAAGATCATATCAGTCCAGCTGTCTAAGAAACTACTAGAAGAATCGTGAGCTTTGCACTTGCTGTTCCACTAGTTGTGATGTTTTTTCCCCATATGTTGTCAGGCCTGTCATTCAGATCTCAACTAAAATGTGACCCTTCCTAGAAAACATTCCCTGACCACTACAGCTAAAACTACCTGTCCTCCTCACTCTCTCTCATTTTGACATGTCTCACCTTCTCCATAGCAGTCATCAGTGCCTGGAATTACCTAACTAAACTATTTCCTTTTATGTATGTGAATTTTCCTGTCTCTCTCTTCTTTAGAATACACATTACCTGAGGGAGGAGTTCTGCCTTATATCTGCAGTGCCTGGAACAGTGGCGGGCATAGCGGAAACACTTGGGGAATAACTGATGAGTGACTGGTTTCTCTAGTCCTTTCTAAAGCTAGTTTTATTTACCAAACGTGTTAAGAGCATAATAGACTAGGTACTGTTTGAAGCACTTATTGGAATTAATTTGATGATCATGACAATGCTACGAGGCAGGCACTATTACTATTCTCATTTACACAAAGGAAACCAGAGCTGGATAGGTTAAACAATTTGTCGAGGATTTGATAGCTAATCAATGATGGAGCTGAGATTCAAACTCAGGCAGAATCATTCTAGGGTCTGTGCACTTGACCATTGTGCTATTCTTGTCTATTTGATGAGAGGAAAATTATACGTAATTGTTATTTTACTTTTCATTCCTCTGATTACTAATGATGTCGGGGCTCATTCTATGTGTTTATTGACCATGGCATGTACCTGTATGTGAACTGGCTGTTTGGTGTTTGCATTTGTGTGTTTTATTAACCTTCTTCTTCTCCTTCCTTTTATTCCTCCTTCCTTCCATTTGTTATTATCATTCTTTAGAAACAGAAACTCTTTGAATAATTCTCTGTCTACGGCTCTACAGGCTGAATTTGCACCAGCAAAGGGTGTGTCTTAGTTTGTTTAGTGTTGCTATAAAGGAATACCTGAGGCTGGATAACTTATGAAAAGGAAAGAGGTTTATTTGGCTCACAGTTCTGCAGGCTGTGCAAGAACA
>CAUYSK010097476.1:0-16060 GCA_963575035.1 Avahi laniger | reverse complement strand
ACATTTTGCCTCTCAGCTTCTTAGATTGCCTTTGCCCACACTTAGTTATTTTTCTTCAGCAAGGCACAAACTCACCCAGTGCCTGTCCAACTCTCACTTGCCCTGGTGTTGTCTCTGTGGAGCTCAATGTACTGCATTTTTTAAATGTTTAAAAATTTGTTTATCATGAGAGACAAGGAGACAAACCAAACTGAGGGACATTCTACACAACAATGACTTCTACTCTTTAAAAATGTCAATATTATGAAAGATAAAGAATGGCTGGATTGATGGAGACTAAAGAGACATGACAATTGAATACAGTTCTGGACTAGATCCTAACTCATACACACACACAAAGCGCACTAAATGTCACCTTAGCCCTGGGAGACATTAAGGTCAGCCCCAACTCACTGGCCAGGGTTGTTATGGATGAAGAATTACCCTAGACTGCTCTTTGCAGGCTATGCTGGAGTTTGTGCAATAGTTAATAGATCCCATTGTACCCAGATTATTGCCTCAGGTAAAGTGAACCAGTCAATACTGAGAATTAAGGAGAAAGCTGCCTGGCTTTCTAAGGCAGACACAGATAGTTTAGGCTATTTGTTCGGCTGGTTGGGTCGAGTCCCCTGGGGAGAGATGACTGAGGTCAGTGTTGCAGATTGACTTCATCATGCTGCTTGGAGTCCTGTGGATATTAACCTTAATTTAATGCCACAATAAAAAAATTGAATGGATTTGGTTCCAACCGCTGTCAGTCAGATTAATCAGAGTGACCAACAGAGTAGCACTCAGGAAAATTCAGTCAAAAATGTGTAGAAAACAGTAGATATTGTTGAGAGACAAATGTCCATGGGTCCCTCTGTTTCTGCATATCTTGGGACAGCTTTTATTCTGGACTAACTTTTCTAAGATATTTGTATAGCAAACAGCTTGGAAGATAGAGATAATGTCTCCCTCCAGGGCAAAAGAAAAATCTATTTGCTATACAGGATGATAAAGCTAATGTTTCCTCTGGGGCAAAGGTTGAGCAGATTTGCTATCATCCCCCTCATGGGATTGGGCATTTCCTCAGCTCACCTCAACTGTGACACAAATCTGTACACACAGCATCCACCTGGACCCATTTGCATATCATCTCCATGGGACCAGGAAATAAAAGAACTCTTACAAACAAGAAGCTCATGTTGCTTGCTGTGCCATGAGTAATAAAATCCTTTTTTTCTGACCCAGGAGTTTCATGTCTTACTGCATGGCAAGATAACTTGTTATTTTGCAAGTAAAATAAAATCTCAGACCTTTCACACTTTTTGACAAATACCCAGAGTAATGTAGAGAAATGCCATGCTTATGAGTTGAATGATATCAGTTCTCCCCAAATTGATCTACAAATTCACTGCAATCCCAATCAATATCTCAGCAAGAATTTTTCATGGAAATTGACAAACTAATACTGAAATATATATATACATATATATATACATATATATATGTATATATATATTCGGAAATGTAAATGACTTAGAATGGCCAAAAAATCTTGATAAAGAGCAAAGCTGAAGGACTTATACACTATCTGATCTTAAAACTTACTATAAAATGTAGTTATCAAGATATTGTGGTAGTTGTATAAAATTAGATAAATAGATTGACGTAACACAAATAGAAAGTCCAGTAATTACCCCATACATATTTGGTCAAATGAATTTTGACAGAGAAACCAATGGGGAAACCAACCTTTCAATGGGGAAAAGAAAAGCCTTTTCCACAAATAACACTGAATCTACTGGATATTCATATTAAAAAAAATTATTGACCCCTGTTTCACATTATACGTGAAGATGTAAAACTACAAAGCTCCTAAAAGAAAACATAGGTGAATATGTCTGAGACCTTAGGACAGGCATAAACTTCTTAGAAAGAATGTAAAGGCCCTAATCATAAAAGAAAACCATTGATAAACTGGAACTTTATCAAAATATAAAATGTCTGCTCATCAAAGGATAACATCGAGGAAATGAAAATGCAAACTACGTACTGTGAAGAGATATTTGCAATATACCTTTCTAACAAGGGATTTGTATCCAGAACTAATACAAAACAAGAATAAAAAGACAAACAAGCAATTTCTCAAAAAAGGCAAAAGACTTCAATAGATGCTTCACAAAAGAGGATTTACAAGTCGTCGATAAACATAGTTAAAACCATAATTAGATACCACTTCACACTCACTAGACTTACCAAAATTGAAAACTAAAAAAATGCCGAAATGTTAGTGAGAACACAGAGTAACTGGATACCAATGGAAGCTTAAAATGGTACAACCACTAAAAAAAATATTGTGCAGAATCTCATCATGTTAAACCTACATTTACATTATTATTTAGCAATTCTACTCAGATATTTACCCTCCTTCCAAATGAAAATCTGTGTCAACAAAAAGACTTGTGAAAAAGTGGTCATTGCAGCTTTATTCCCAATAACACAAAATTGAAAACAACATAAATATCTATCAACAGGAAAATGGCTAAACAAATTGTGAAATATCCATACAATGGAATATCACTTGTTAATAAAAAGGAACAAACCAATAATACAAACAAAATTGCTAATAAATTTCAAAATCTTTTGAATGAAAGAAACCAAACACAAGGGAATATGACCCCATTTATGCAAAGTTTAGGACAGGCAAAATTAATGTATAAAACTGGAAATCAGAGTAGCAGTTGCCTGACGGGAGTACAGAAATAGACTGGAAAGGTGCTCAAGGGAACTTGTGAGGTTGATGGAAATGTTCTATGCCTTGATTGGAATGTTTATTACATGAGTATATACATTTGCCAAAACTCATCAAACTTCATACTGAAATCTAGAGAATTTATTATATGTAATTACCAATTCAAAAGGGAAAAAAAGGACTACAAAATAGATTTTATTTAAATCTCGTTGACCCCCAGACTATTCAAGGTCTGGCATCCAAGTTGGGTACGTTGAACTTGAGATTATATTTGCTCTATTTCCACAGGTGTTGAGAGAGATATCCTCTCAGACTTTATACAGCTACCAAGTCAACAATGCCAAGAAACGATTAATCAAGATACGGCAATTCCTATTTGTGGTCAGGAGAAGAAAACAAAGAACACTCTGATATAAAAACAGCTAAGACCTACCCAACAGACCTAGCCCGACACGATGCTGGTGTTCCTGGTTCTGGGGGCTGTGGCCCTGACATCTGCTCATCATTCCGGGGAGCACTTTGAAGGGTAAGCAATTCCTTAAAGAGCAAGTCCTTCGTTGTTAGCCCCAAAATTTGGACACCTTACCCAATTTAAATTTTCTGTTCTTCTGCTATCTCACCATTCAGCGAGAAAGTGTTCCGCGTTAATGTTGAAAATGAAAATCACGTCAACTTAATCCATGAATTGGCCAGCACCATCCAGGTAAGTAGCAATTCTATACTTTAGATTTACTTCACACCTACTCTAAAATCTTAAATTGCACTGTGATTTCCTAAAAGGAAGAATGACATGAAATATTAACTGTAGCACATTTGGTAGCAAGAAATAAAAACTTGGAAAACATTTAGTGCCATGATATCTTCCTTTTCTGCCTAAATTAGGTTGCCTTCAGCCCTATAGTATTATAAATCCATGGTAACTTTTAAAAGAGCTGACAGCGTGACAACTGGATGAGTTGGGACTGTCATGAAGGTCACAGAACATCTAATGTGCAGTTACTTTCTTTCTAAGGCAAAAGAGAAAAATGATCAACTTGGATATTACTGAAAAACTGGGCTTTTGTCCAACTTCAAATTCATTTCCACATCCCATGTATCATCTGTGCTCTTTGATTTTCTTTCATTCCAAATCAAACAGCTTGGGTTTTCATGACCTTGATTTGGGTCCCCTTAATGATATGACATGAGGGGGGAAAAGAAGGTAAAAAGCCATGAGTGATTTCCATATTTTTCTTTTGCTTCCAAAAAACTGAAATCTCTATGCTACTTTAAAAAAATTCACTGTATATGAGGTGAAAGCTGACATTTTAAATTATATATGTAGTGTGGCAGAAAGCTGCTGCTGACCACAACACAGTAGTACCACTTGGGCCAATGCTATTTCTTCATAAATACATAAACTAAAATGAATAAATATATACAAAATATTCATCATATATATATGTGTGAGTGTGTGTGTATATATATATATATATATATATATATGTAGTCATTTCTTTAGCTTTTAAAGTGTAGAGGAAGAAAGCAGAAGATGGAGAGTGTCATAATCACAGACTCAGAAATTTAGAACTGAAAGAGAATATAAAGTCATCTATTCCAGCCTTCCACACAAATCTGGAATTTCCTCTCAGGAAATAGCATCCCTGGTTGCCAGCCCTGATAAAACCTGTGTGAGTACGGCCAGAGACAGTAGGCGTACTCTTCAGTAAGTATACTCTTGAGCATAGCCTACTTGCCTTACAAATCATTCCCATCATTTTCTTCCTTATACAGAGCTGCAAGCTGTCTTCTCTAACTTTGACCCATTGGACTTAGCTGAGCCAAATATTGTGTTACCTCTAAGATTTATCTTTTCCAGGCTTTCCATCATTTCTCTTAGCACTGGTTTACAGACTCTTGATCATCTTGGTCACTTCTGGGTTCAGCTCAGTCTTTCTGTCTGTATTTCTTATTTTAAATGCAGCCACCAGAATCGACAACGGGCCTCCAGGTGTGCTTTGATTAATACATACTGCAGGGCCACTGCCTGCCTTCATCTGTAAAGCAGACATTTATTAATGGTGCCTAAGATCCTTTTTAGCATCTTGGGCAGTCACAGAACACTCGTAGCTTATATTAAATCTGTGTTCAATCAAAACCATTAGGTTATTGTTTTCTCACATGAATCACCTTCAAACAAGGTATCCTTCCTTCTGTGCTTGCCTAATTAATTTTTTTTTTTTACCTAAATGGGGGATTTTAGATTTACACTATTAAAATTTATCTTTATAGCCTGTTTTCAGCATATTGAGATCTTTTTAAAAACGAACTCAGTCACCCAGGGAAATAAGTCTTCCCTCGAATTTTGCATCACCAGCAAGTTTGATAAGCACGTCTCCTCGACTTTTATTTTTGTCATTATAAAGAAAAATATTAAGAAGGTTAGAGGTCAGCACAGAATTAGAGACTTCGTTCATGTTTCACTCATTCAATATACGTTTATGGGGCCGGGCGCGGTGGCTCACGCCTGTAATCCTAGCTCTCTGGGAGGCCGAGGTGGGCGGATCGTTCTGAGCTCGGCAGTTCGAGACCAGCCTGAGCAAGAGCGAGACCTCATCTCTACCAAAAATAGAAAGAAATTAATTGGACAGCTAAAAATACATATAGCAAAAAAATTAGCCGGACATGGTGGCACATGCCTGTAGTCCCAGCTACTTGGGAGGCTGAGGCAGTAGGATCGCTTGAGCCCAGGAGTTTGAGTTTGCTGTGAGCTAGGCTGACGCCACGGCACTCGCCCCAGGCAAGAAAGTGAGACTCTGTCTCAAAAAAAAAAATAAATAAAAATAAAAGAAATATAGTGCATGGTAATCTTTTATTTCAAACACCACATCATAGGTGGAGACTGAAAGCCTGCCACTGTTTGTTGCTGCTGTTTTTTAACAGCTAACACAGATATTCTGGTGATGCTATTGTGCTGATTAGTTACCCTGAACATAATACTTTTTCACTGTATTAATGGTACATTATGTTTTTAATACTGTTGAGTACTTATGTGTAAATAAGTATAAGAAAATGACTGCTTATTAGAAGCATATGACTTCCGAATCAGGAATGATGGTGATGCCACATAACCACACACTGTCCACATGGGTGACGGTGATAGTGACACATTTGATTTCTGATGGATCAATGTTAATGAACTTTATTTCCTGTTCAAAATTGTTAAAAATGCTACAAAAATTATCTTCAGGTTATGTGTATAAAATGTATATGAAACATAAATGAATTTTGTGTTTACACTTGGGTCCCGTCCATAAGATATCTCATGTATATGCAAATATCCCCAAATTTAAAAAATCCAAAATTAGAAACATTTCTGATCCCAAGCATTTCAGATAAGATGGTAAGAGATTCTAAAAAAAAGTATTTTCAAAGTTCCTATTTCAATTAATTGTGTGTTTAGTGGTCTGCTCTTTATAACCACACAAACTGTGCAAAATAATAATTTTGTCCACTTAAATACATGCACATTGCCCCTATCTCACAGCTGCTGGCCTACTCAACTAGTACTTCTATGAAGACAAGTTCTTTTTCATTTACCACTGCGTTGCCAAGAGTACATACATATTGCTGTACGCAAAAGACACACAGTAAAAGTTTGCTAAATTATATTATTAAAATGTTGGGACAGATCTTCTGATAATAAATACATTAACATTTATACTGGCCTTGCCAAGATATAATGGCATTTAACAGTGTGCATACACAGATGCACAATACAAAATTATCTCAGTGCCTGGCTTTTGCTTTTTCTGCTCTGATTTGGAGGTAGGTAAGTTGTATCCTGAGCAAATTATAGAATTGACAAAGTATTCTTCATTACTTTGATCTCTAAATTTTGGTTCTTTCTTTGTCTTTAGCATTAATCTGTCTCTTTAGCTAAGTTTAGAATTCACCTAATGTGAAGAATTGTTTGGGCTCCAAGTCTTCCTAATATCAAGCACTGTGTCTTTCATCAAAGTCTGAAAGGATCTGACAGATCTATTTTGTGGGCCTTTTGCATTCTCAGGGGGCTCTTTTTTCTTCCCCAGGGGTGATTTTTTTCTCTTCAGAAATCCAGTTTCCCCTTTTCTTTAGCTACCTCTTTTGAGTACAGAGAAATACTGTCACTCTATCTGTCATGTTCACTTGTTAATTGATGGATTTTCCTTTGAAATAAAATAGTTGCTGCCAAAGCATTATCTAAACCAGACAGTGCACTTCAAATATTTCATCTCTGAGCAGTAAGTCTGATAGAATCCTTTTAACATTCCTGCAACCAGGGAAGGTAATAAAAAGGGTCATTCCAAAGTATTTTGAAACCAAAAAGCAAATACCAGGAAATAGCTAAGCTTGGGCTTCAGGAAGACCATCGTGGTAGCTACAGGAGCTGAGGGGCCTAAGTTCTTAACTTTTAAAATGCTGCGATATTCCCTATCCTGTTCTACCTTACACACATGTGTCTGGAAAATACTCTTCATGGACATCCTCTCATGACTTTTATGTCCTTCTATTTTGCCTGGTCAGATGAGCACTTTGACCTCTTCTCTGAGGCCAAACATTATTTTTTAATGATAATGTAATTTAATATTATTCTACCTTATTTGTAATGTGCTGATACATGTTTTCTTGCTTTATTCATTACTTTCACTTCTGGTTATGAGGCTTTGACAACAGACTATAGTGCTGTTAAGTGATGTAACTTCTTTACAAATAGATGCAACAGTACCATAGAAATTATGATTATAAATAGCAACTCTATAATCACTACTAATTAATCAATAAAAATAGTTATTTAGGCCTGGTGTTGTTTTTGGTCTATAAAAATAGGAAACATAATGAAATTAGAAATTATTATGAGATGTAATAAACATAATAATGCAAAAGAGATTAAAAAATGGTATAACTCATGTCTGTGCTTAGAATTCATCTAATGTGAGAGAATTAGATCCAGAGAATATAAGTGACTTGTCCAAGTGTTCATAGCTGAATGTTGGCAACATTAAGGCTCGAGACTTCACAAATCACTCCTTATCAAAGGTATCTAAGATTTCATGTTGGGAAGGGGTGAGCAAGAGATCCTAATCTGAATATTTAGGCAGTTAGACAGGAGAGATAGGAAAGAGAAATACAAGTGAATGATGAGCCAATGAGTCAGAAACAGTGAGGCTAACCTTAGGCTACCACCTAAAAAGACCTAGATACATCAGTCAAAGGACACGACGGTGGTACACCAGAGTCATGCTCTGAGCTAGAGCCTGTCCTTTCGGAGTTTACAGTCTAACAGAGATACAGAGAAGCCAGCAATACAGTCAACCACAATCCTCTCTGACATTACAACATAATGAAAGAAACAATATTACTAGAAAAATCAAAGAAAGTATCTCTAACATAAATTGTTTTTAAAACCTTTAAAAAAAAGAAAAGTGACTTGTGTTTGTATAAACTAAATTATCAAACATCAAAATCAAGACATCCAAAGAAGGTTAAATGCTATCAAATATAATAGGAAGAATTCTGTCATGTTTCTAGCCCTACTCAGTAAAATAATTAGTGCCTATTTTCTCCTTCAATTTAAGAAAAGTGGAAATCTTACAATCATTTTTTCAGACACTTCACATATTAACATATATAATCTGCAGTAACTGTCTGGTATAGCTGGCAAGGAACCTCACTGACTTGACCACTACTAAACATGAGTGCCTGTTATTTAGGTCTATCGGAGTGCGATGAACAAACACTCCCTAGCCCTTAGCACCATTCCACACAGTTGTATTTCTTACCATACAATGCCTGCTGCGTGCTAATAATCTGTTTTGTGGTTGTCTCTCAGGGTGGTTCCCCAGGGTAGGGCACAATGATAATTTCACATCCACATGCTTTTCATTTATTCCAAAGTGAGGGGGGGCATTGCTATAGAATGAATGTTTGTGCTCCCAAAAAATTCATTTGTTAAAATCAAATCCCCAATGTGATGGTATTTACAGGTGTGGTCTTTGAGAAGTGATTAGGTCAGGAGGGAAGAGCCCTCCTTTATAGGATTAATGTTTTTGTAAAAGAATCTCTTGTGAGAACTCCTTTACCCCTTCTAACCTGCGAGGTTACAGTGAGAAGATGACCTTAATGAACCAAGAGGTGGGCCCTTTTCAGATACCAAATCTGCCAGCACTTTGATAACGGACTTCCTAGACTCTAGAATTGTGAGAAATAAATTTTTGTCATGTATAAGGTACTAAATCTATGATATTCTGGTTTGAAGCCCCCCCAGAAAGAAGATAGAAATTGGCACTGAGAATTGGAGCACATCTGCAACAAATACCTGGAAATGTGGATGTGGCTTTGGAACTGGGTAATGGGTAGAAGCTGGAAGAGTTTTGAGGTTTATGCCACAAAGAGCCTACGTTGCCACGAACAGGTCATTAAGAATGATTGTGGTAAGGGCCCAGAAAGAAAAGAAGAAAGCTGTAGAGAAAGCCTCAATCTTCTTAGAGAATACCTAAGTAATTCTGGACAGAAAGTTTGTAGAAATATAGATGGGACAAGCTATTCTTATGAGGTCTCAGATGGAAATGAAAAGCATATTATTGAAAACTGGAGGAAAGGTAATCCTTATTATATTAATAAATTGGGAAAGAACTTGGCTGAATTGTGTTCATGCCCTAGTGTTTTGTAGAAAGTAGTATTTGTGAGGGCTAAAATTGAATTTTTTCCTAAGAAAATTTCTAATCAAATTGTTAAAACAGTGTCTTGGTTTCCCCTGATAGCTTACAGTGAAATGTGAGAAGAGAGAAATAATTTAAAGATGGAATTGTTTATCAAAAAAGAAGAAGAATTTAAAGATTTGGGAAATTCTTAGCCTATCTGTGTTGAAAGGAATGAGAAAGCTTATTTCTGGAGAGAATATTAAGGATGCAGACAAGGGAACTCTTTTTTTTTTTTTTTAAGATAGAGTCTCACTCTCTTCCCTGGGCTAGAGTGCCATGGCATTAGCCTAGCTCACAGCAACCTCAAACTCCTGGGCTCAAGGGATCCTCCTGCCTCAGCCTCCTGGGTAGCTGGGACTATAGGCACGTGCCACCATGGCCGGCTAATTTTTTCCATTTTTAGTTGTTTGGCCAATTTTTTTCTATTTTTAGTAGAGACGGAGTCTCACTCTTGCTCAGGCTGGTCTCAAACTGTTGGGCTCAAGCAATCCTCCCACCTCAGCCTTCCAGAGTGCTAGGATTACAGGTGTGAGCCACCGCACACAGTCAGACAAGGGAACTTTTAAAAGGAGATGATCAGCCAAGTCGACAAAAGCCAGGAGCTGCTGTTCAATACAATGGATGAATGACCCTAAAGGCAATTCAGAGATCATCGGAGCTGCCACTACTATCACAGGCCCAGAGTACAAGGGCCTAGGGAAGAGTAGTTTCAAAGGAGGGTCCACCAGTGCCTGCAGAACTTTGGTGAACCCTGCTCCACACCACCTCAAATCGTGAGCTCTGTTCCCCACACCCCAGTGACTATACTCCTAGGCTGCCTCAGATGTGTCTCATTCGGGCCCCAATGTGAAGTGGGCTGCACCCAGAAAATCATGGAGGCACAGCTATCTTCACCTAGCTTTTAAAGGATGGGACCTCCTGGCAGAGCCACAGGCTAGGTATCCCATCCTTGGAGAGAGCAGCCGAGCCTAGGAAGGAATCCATCATGGAGAAGAATCCAGGACCAGAACCTTGAGGGCCCAACACCTAACCAGCAAAGCTGAGAGAGCAGGACTGCTGCTTCCATGGGTTCAGAAGTTGAAATCTCTACTCGTTGGCCCTGGAAGGCAGACAATTGAGTCAAAGAGGATTATCCCTGGAATGGTATACATTGTATGTTTTTCACCCCAAAATTCATATGTTGAAGCCTTATCCTCAGCATGATGGCATTCGGAAGTGAGCACTTTGGGGGGTGATTAGGTCATGAGGCTGGAGCCCTCCTGAATGGGATCAGTGTCCCCTTTAAATAAGACTGCAAAGAACCTCCTTGTCTCTTCAATTATGTGAGGTTACATGTAGAAATCAGCTACCTGTGAATTAGGAAAAGGCGCTCATCAGACAGCTTATCTCCTGGTGCCTTAATCTTGGACTTCCCAGCTTCCACAACTGTGACAAATATTTTTTCTGTTGTTTATAAGTCTCCCTGTTTATGATATTTTGTAATAGTAGCCTGAATGGACTAAGCCAATGATCAAGAATTAGGACTCTCTCCTAAATAGGAAATAAAGAAAAGATAAAAGAAAGGAAAACTAAAGAATAGAGAGAGCAGTGTTGTCCAATTTAACTTCTGTAATAATGTTGATATTTAATCTCTGTGCTAGCCAACACAGTAGCCAGTAACCACAAGTGGCTATGGAACACTTAAAATGTGTCTAGTGAAAAATAAGGAACTAAATTTTAAAAATTTATTTAATTTTAATCAACTTATATTAAAATAGACATACATAACTCTTAAATACTTTACTGGGGAGTGTAATTCCAAAGTCATTAAAAAAAACCTGTAACAGTAGTTCCCTAAATGTCATCTGGAAACCTCTGATGTTCTCAGGAAAACTTCAAGGGAGTTACAGGTCAAGACTATTTTTCATAATAATACTCAGAAGTTATCTGCTTTATGCTTGCACACTTTCATAACGGTATTTTTCAGAGACTACATGATAGGTATACAACAAAATGAATGTAGCAATATATTTGAAATCCTATGCCTGTTTTAACTCAAACAATAGAAAGATTAGGGAAAAATATAAAATAATGCCAGTTCCTATTTCTTTTTTCTGGAAAATATAGTTATATGTTGTAAAAGTATTCATGTTAACATGCATTGCAATTTTAAATAAATATATTTCTAAATTTTCAATTTTAATTTCTAAATACGGCAAATATCAATAGATACATCTCAAATAAACAAAAGCTCTCTAGCATCGTCGATAATTTCAAGAGTATAATAGGTTCCTACAACCCAAACTTTGAACTAGAAAACCTAATAATTCTACCATTTATTTTATTTTGAGAAGAAATTTCTTACATAGTTAAAAATGTTTTGTTATTCTTTTGAATTGGTTGATTCCACAAATATTATGGAAATGATCCAAAATACTTTAAAATGTTCCCCATGGCAATTAAATAATCACCATCTTCTATCTCAGACTACATGTTTTAAAAGAGTATTTATCCCATAACACCATGTTATTCTGGAGGATTTCAGGCACACAGAGAATATAATGATTTTGTAACATCAAATCACCCATCATCAGAATGTCTTGTTTTAATGAACAAAAGTCAATGCATATCAATTCCAGAAGTTTGCAGGGAGTTCTGCACCATCTATAAACAGGGTATCATGGTATACAATATTTTGCACAGAGTAGTTCCTGTACAATTAACACAATTTTATGACTACCTGCTACCACTATGGGCCAAAAAAACACATCTTATTTACTGATGGCTTCCATTTCCTCCCCAAGGACCCAAAGTTATTATGCCTTCTCTGAATCAGCACTAATCACCTTTACTGAAAATATATGAGGTTCCAAAATACTTCATAAATGAATTAAATGTTCTACCTTTTCTAATGAATAATTATTTGTCTTTAGTTAAAGATTGCACAACCTTCTGAAAGGCTCAATTTGCACTTTTCACTACCATATACAACTTCAAATACTTCTATTGAGCTCCATGCTTAGCATGAATTTAGGGTTATAAAACACATATGTTTTATTGATGCAGCTTACGGAAGAGTCTCTGGAAATCAACTTTACTAGCAACATGCTACTCTTACACTTAGAAGAGAAGTCATTTTCCTGTGCCCTGAGATATAGAAAGTCCGACTTTGGACTTTCTCTGGCCAACTCCCCACCTTTTCCCCACAGTGGGAAAAAGTGTTGCAGTATCAGGAGTTGTAACTACCCAAAGAACATATTCCCCACTTCTAGACAATGCATACCCAAGGTCAATGAATTCTTTGCCCAAATGACCCAACCTTTTTTCTAGCACCTGTTCTAGTCTCTTCCCTGGATCTTTCCTCCCAAAGAGTACATGTATCCCTAGCGATGGCCAAGGGATCAGCAGTTTACAGGGATTGCATAAAGAGGTTTAGCATTCTAGCTGAAGTATTCATTTAGAAACACAAAAGGCCCTCACTGTGCAAGATGGGACTTGGTGCCTGAAGAGAAAGAGTCAGGATGTGGATCAGGACTACGTTCTTTTTATGCAGGAAATTAAGATGGATAGGTAAGAACAGGAGTTATTGCTATTTTATAAAGAGCGGTCAGGAAATTTACACAGATAAAGTGATACTTCAGCACACATTAAGGAGGTGAGAGATAAATCAATGCTTATAATTGTAGTAAGAGTTTTCTAGGCAGATGGGACAGTGAAGGCAAAATTAGACTGCTGTTACTATGTGCTAGGAAGAATGAGGGCACAAATATGTGCCTATGCTACAAAGAATGAAGTGGAGAGTCAAAGAAAAGAAGGTTAGAATGTTGGCAGGAAGAAAGTTTATAGCAGGACTTTATCTTTTACTCTGAGCCATTAGAGTAGTTTATGAAGAAGAGTGAATAATATGACATATTTTGAAATGATCATTCTATATTCTCCCGAGAGTAGAATTTGAGTTTGTAATAAATAAGATAGATTTAGTTATGTTGCAGTAAAAACATCTTAGATACTTCAGTGGATTGCAACCATAAATCTATTTCTCATTTGTTCTGCATCTGCACTGTCAGTCAGAAAGGGGATTCTGTTCATTGTGGTTACTCAGGTATCTACATAAATGGACTTGCTTCCATAACCAGAGTACAAAGAAAATAGCAAGGCCAACAATGTGTTGGCTCTTAGAGCTTCTGACCCTTTGAGTGACACCGTCACTTTTGCTCACTTATCACTGGCCCAGCAAAACCACATGACACTGCTTGAATTCAAATTGTTAGAGAATTTCAATACTAAAATTTGCCCAACAAAAAAGAACAGATCTTTTTGAACACCCCAAGTGACCAACATTCTTTCCTTATGGTCACGGATGTTGGATTTACTCCTTTCTCCCCATGCAAAATTTCCTCTCCAAGAAGAAAAACTCAAAAGTGTTAGCCAATAATATTACTAGATTTAACAGTACAAAATCTAATGATTATGTCTATATAAGTCTAGATGTGGCACTTCTTGTTCTAGAGAAAAGCAATTACATTATCATTCCCCTCCACCTCCACTTCTCCACTCCCATTGGACTAAAGGAAGAGAAATGGAAGAACTAGAATAAACTTTTTTATTCAGGAAGAGGAAGAATGGGGCGGGAGGTACCCAGAGGTCATTTACCCATAGAAATTCTGCACTCTCACTAAGCAGACACTGTGAGAGATTCTTCCTGAGGATAGTTCTCCAACCTTCAGTTCTCAGAGACCCTTGGTTCTGGTCTCTCTTTCCATATTACCCTCATTGATATTTCTAAAAAGGACATAAGAAAAGGTATACTCATTCAGACCTGGGTAGCTTTCTAAGCCTTCTTTACCTCTAGAAGGTTCAGGGTTCACGAACTCTTTTAAGTCTCTAAAGTCACAGTTTCACAGGTTGGTGGTTATTTTGACAGTATAATCCTTCAAAGCTATAGTCATCTATTTTCTATTTGTTTTCAGTCACTTCCATATGCCAATAATCTCACTCACAAATTTTTTGCAGAGACAAGCCCCTCTCTCTGGACTTAATTGTCGGTAAAAACTTAACATATGTTTTGGGAGATACACATCCACGGTATTTTTCTCTAGGCCTTGTTCAACTGAAAGGATTTACTGGGTGAGGAATTAATCCATTCAGAGATTATTAAATGGATGCAATGGCCACACTTTTGTATTGACCTTTGCTGCTGCTAGGCTGAATTTTAATTAGTCTTTTTAAAAGGCCTTCACAGATTTATTTTAACTAGATGGAGATGAAAATTAGCTAGATGTAAGAACCCACAAGTCCCCACATTTCTGAACTTTCTTTTAGTCTCTTTCATTTCTTCTTGCATATTCATTAATTATTTTATCTGTTTTAGTACCACATCAAAATGTAATCAAAAGTAAGACTTGAGCTATTAATTTTATTTTCTTATTCTTTTTGTCTGAAGCTACAAGCCCAGTGGATATAACATTTGCTTTCCATGTGAGAGGTTTAACAATACAGAACATGAACCATCATGCATCCACCTTCCAGTAATACTTCCTTGATACTTACCACCCATCGCCATAACCAATGCCGGATATTTTTGTATTTTGTTTAATATCTCCTGAAATAATTTCTTTGTCTATTAACAGAGGCTAAATTAAAATAGTTGCCAAACTGAAAATCTCAGCAATAGAAACCAACAAAATTTATATATCTCTTATCCTACAAATCCACCCCAATGTTCTCAAGGGAGTTAGGCTACTAATTGAAACCATAGTGAATGGCTTATGGCAGCTCCATCTGTCATACCCAGAAATGAAACATTTCAATTCTTATATATTTCAGTGGCCAAACAAATAACATAGCCACACTTGAGTTTAAGTGGGTAGATAATTAGATTTCTCCTCTATGGTCAATACAAGAGAAGTGACATCAGTGAAAGATCCTAATGCATCCCATGCTGGAAAATGATGGAACAAGGAAGATCATATATAAATGTACTAAAATATCTAGGTATGAAATGGTCATGGCATAAATCAGGGGGAAGTTGTAGAGGTTGTATGAAGTCATACAAGTCTGAATATATTTTGTAAAAGGATCTATTTTTTTTTTTCAATGAAATCGGAAGAAAGAAAGAAAACTAAGGAGTCAAGAATCATTCTAAAGTTTTGACCTGGGCTGGGCATGGTAGCTCATTCCTGCAATCCTAGCACTTTGGGAGGCCAAGATGGGAGGATTGCTTGAGGTCAGGAGTTAAAGACCAGCCTCAGCAAGAGCAATACCCTGTCTATACAAAAAAACAGAACAATTAGCCATGCGTGGTGATACACATCTGTAGTCACAGCTACTCAAGAGCCTGAGGGAGGAAAATCACTTGAGCCCAGGAGTTTGAGGTTGTAGTGAGCTAGAATGATGCCACTGCACTCTAACCTGGGCAACATAGCAAGACCCTCTCTCAAAATAATAATAATAATAAAGTTTTGACTTGAACAAATAGAACAGAGTTGCCATTTACATATATGAAGATGATAGAAGAGGAGCCATTTTGGGAGTAATATCAAAAATTCAATTTTATTCATGTTAATTTTAAGATGCATAGTCCACATTCAGTTCTACATGTGTGTCTAGGTTTCTGAAGGCAGCCCACGTCTGCTACAATGCC
>CAUYSK010097473.1:0-13076 GCA_963575035.1 Avahi laniger | reverse complement strand
GATTCAATATGTACCCACACAGATATTGAGGGAAAATAAAGTCAATTCTCTTTATTTGTTTTGAGCAAATAGTAAGTCTGTATATTCATTCTGATGCATGGAATGAGTATATATGTGTGTGTGGTGTGTGTGTGTGTGTGTGTGTGTGTGTGTGCATGTTTTTTGAAACATAAAAATACGTACGTATACATATGTATACATACAAGCATGGGGCCTCTGCAAAGTTTTATGCAACATAAAGGACTAGATTCATGCACTATCAGAGAAAAATGCCTCAAATCACTTCCCCCAGGCCGAGTGCAGTGGCTCACGCTTGTAATCCTAGCATGCAGAGAGGCCGAAACAGGAGGATTGCTTGAGCTCAGGAGTTCAGGATCAGCCTGAGAAAGAGCGAGACCCCATCTCTACTGAAAATAGAAAAATTAGGGAGGCATGGTGGTGCATGCCTGTAGTCCCAGCTACTCGGGGGTCTGAGGCAGGAGGATGGCTTGAGCCTGGGAGTTTGACGTTGCTGTGAGCTAGGCTGATGCCATGGCATTCTAATTCTAAAATGTTAAATCACTGCCCCCTCATCCTCCCAGAAATTAAAGTGAAAGATTTAAAGATAAAGTTTTTAGCAAGAATATTCATTAATTCCCTTAAAATGTAATTAAAGAAAGCAATGTAGATTAACCAAAGATAGTTATTAAACTATTTAGCATTTACACATTTAAATCTTGTGTTAAGAGACTTCCAGGGTAGAAATCTTGACAATTCTAAAAAGTAACACAAAGATTAGTCCAGTTTAATGTTTCATATCAATGTTTGAACTGCAAGGACCGTAGACATGATTTTACCTTTTGTGTATTCATTCAACAGGTAGTAATATATATTGGTTATGCCTCCTGTGTGCTAAGTATGCAGGTTGTACTAGGGAAGAGATAGAAAAAGGCCTACAGTGCTGGGGGAGGAGAAGAAATTAAATTAATGGATTTTTAAAAAATACTAATAAGACAATTTTATGGAGAGATAAGCACTATAAAGACAATATAATACCGTAATGAGATGGAGAGTGGCTGCTGGAGTGAGAAGAGGTATCTGCTCTCACAGGATATGGAGGCAATTCTCAACTCTGACACTTTCTGACACTAGGCAAGATATTTGACCTCTCTCGTATTCAATTTCCTTTTCTGTAAGTAACCAGCAGTTTTTTATAGGCACTGGGCTAAGCATTGGCGTTCATCCCCTCATTTACTTCTCAAAATAACCCTTTGTAGTGGAAACTATCAATATTCATATTGTGGGGATGAGGAAACTGAAGCATAAAAATTATTAAGTAATTTCCCCAAGATTATTCAACTAATGTGTGTTAGAGCTAGAGATCCAATCCAAGCCTACGGTCTTAATAACTTTGTTACATTGCCTCCCTAAAGGAGGATGTTAAAAATCTTGACGGGTTCCAATAAGAATTAAATGAGAACACATATGTAAATATCTGGTGCAATAACTTCTCTATCTTAGGTACTCAGCCAGATGTATTTAGTGTGAACATGTTGTGAGTTTGGGAGACATAATCTGAAATTGCAGGGGAGTTTATCCACAAGATAAATCTTGGTATTTTTATGAGGTGTAATTTGCAATTTGCATAGCAGATTTCAAATATTGTCATAAATATCCATGTTATAGCATGTTTCTTAGTGTTCATGGAAAATCAGTGTATTGTGACGTTATACTGGGAGGTTGGGAGGCAAGTTATCACACGGGGAGAATATATCATGCAGTGTTCCCTGCAGTGGCTTATTTTTCTTCATCGTTGACACTTCCTCCCACTTTTCAGGATATTTCTACACAGTTAGGGACACATAATCTTACTCAACAGAGAAAACCACCCACCTTGTGCAACAAGGCCAAGCTTTATTTCCAAGGTATCTTGTTAGCCTAAATCATCTCATATATTTGCCATTTTGAAGTCAATGACCTTCACATCTTCTGGCAAAAGATAGGAAACCAGCCAGTCCTCCTGAATCCTATCTCCCATGAGTACTGTAATGGGCAGGTACTGACTGGTTCAGAAATGGGTGGCTCCTATTGCAAGTAGACTTCCCCACAACTTAACCCATGCACAACACAGGCGGCAGCAGGGAGGCCAGTGCAAACCTCGCAAAGTGTTTCAGACACACTAGGTGGCAGTGCTTCAGCAAAGATCGCTTTACTTCTGGACACGTGGGGTATGCTGGAGCCTGACTTTCAAAGGAAAATAGAAAGGTTTAGATAAAAGCTTCATAAAGAGGTGACATTTGAGGAACGACGTAAAGGAAGTTCAGAGGTACACTATGAAGACATTTGGTGGAATAGCATTATAGGCAGAGGGAGCAAAGGAGAAGGGCAAACGTCCTGACAGGGAAACACGCTGGTGGTGTTTAAGGATTAATATGTCCTCTTTCCCTCTAGCCCCTTAGACTCCCAGAACACCATTGTAGAAAAGACTCGCTAACTATTCTGACTGTTAAGCTGTCAGTTGATGGTTTCCTCATCTATTGACGCTAAGGCAATTTGTACCTAGGTTTGTCACCCTGTCACCTTCATTGAGACAGCCAACTTGCTGCTGTGGGGCCAATGCTTCTCCATAGTCCAACTTTTGTTCTTTAGGAGCCTTCTAAGACCCTCCACTCTGGCTGGAAAAAGTTAGACATGTTTTTCAGAGTTAGGGAAAGTTATGTCTCATTTCCCAAATATAAAACAAATAGAAACAATAAAACCTATCTCATAGATAATGAATGAGAAATGTGTAATACGGTGCCTGACATTTACAATACCTAATAGATGTCAACTTTCTTTTCTTTTTGTTTTGTTTTTTTTTTTGTAAAACATGTCTTTCCTTCATTATCCAGGTCTGTGGCCCATTACAGCTTTTTCTTTTCTGCCCATAGGTTCAGTGATGGGAGTTTCTTAAACACTTATTCATCCATCCCTTTCCCTGGAGATAGTCATGATTTTTCTCTATCCTGTTGGGTGTCACTTCCTTCTGGATACATTAACACACTTGGGATGCTTAAGGGACACAGATGGAAACTCAAATGGGGATTTATTTTCATTTCCCTAACGAGTAATGATAGTAATAATTTTTTATGCTTATTATTTAATAGTATTGGATATTATATTTCCATATCATATTTCTGAAGTAACTCTTAAAAGTTTTGCCATTTCTATTGGTTGTTTCACTTGTTATTGATTTGTATGAGCTTTTTATATATTTGCATTTGAGTTCTTTTTCAGAAATACACCCATGGAAATGTAGTTTTCTGGAGTGTGCATTGACTTTCCACCTTCTTAACAGTGATTTTTTAAAAAGATAGTTTAGAAATATAATTTCATGTTCATAGGAAGCTAGCTTGAAAGTTTTATTTGCTTATTTTGTTTAAACACTTTAAAAATACTTTTTCCTTGTTGACTTCTATTGCTTTTGTTGAGAAGTCTGGCATCATTCTTAGTGACGTTTCCCAGAACATGGTGTATCAACATTCTCTGTCTGTTTGTTGGAAAGTTGTTTTGTGTTTTGTGTGTTTTGTTTCACTTAAATAAATGCTCTGAGTATGGATTTGCCTTCCCTGTCTATAATGCTTCTGCCAAAGCCCCAGTGGTGGACTCACAGAATTCCTTATTGAAATATGTACATTCCCTACAGCATTGCTCTTGACCAAGGAGCTTGTTTTATAGAAAGTCCAGTGTGCCATGAATGAAGATGCTCGCTGGGAACAGACAGATTATCAAATGAGTAATGGAAAATGTAGTTATGAAAATCAATTGCAGGGCCAGATACAGCAGCTCATGCTGCAATCCTAGCATTTTGGGGGGCTGAGACAGGAGAATCGCTTGAGGCCAAGAGTTTGAGACCAGACTGTGCAAGAGCGATCACTCCCTCTCTACAAAAAACAGGAACAGTAGCTTGGTGCGGTGGCACATATCTGTACTCGTAGCTACTCTGGAGGCTGAGGCAGGAGCCTTGCAAGTAAGCCTGAGCAACAGAGACCTATCTCAAAAACCCAAAACATATGAAACAAAACAAAAACCAACTGCAATCATATGATCATTTGTAGAAAAAGAACTGTGATGTTATCAAAATTTCTTTCTCATTGTCAATGAGTATAATTAAGTATGTTTTTACTCTCCTTCCTTTTACCTATATGTAGAAGCAAAAGATGTGGCAATAAGTTAACGCTATATCTCATTTTATTTCAGTAGCTAAGCTATCTCATATCAATGTGAGAGCTAGGAGAAAGAACATTACTCAAAGATGGATAAATGAATTTTGTGTCTTTCTTAGGGGTAAGGGTTAGCATGTTTAACATTGAATAAAGAATAATTGCATCACATTAGTAGGAAGCATACATATTCTGTTGTTTTTATTAGAAAGTTAAATTTTGTTAAAAGAGGTGCATATGGATGTCAAGTTTACAAGGGGGATACTGTAGTAGCTTTGCACTGTCTCAACTTAAGGATCTGGAAATGTTTTTCTCAGAATTTGCTTCCCAGTATTGTTCTAAGTTGAAAAACAAATTGTGCAAGATTGGTGCCAGACTCTAGGAGTACATATGTTGTTCCTGATCTGATAGCCCATCTTATTGTTGACTTAAAATTCCTCCGCCTCCCACCAGATCTCTTCCTTCAGCTTCTCCTTGTCTTGGGCCAAGTACCCAGGTAGCATGATGGCAAACTCCACTGCCTCTCTTGAAGGTCACGCACCATTATAAGACCAAAGGAGGGAAGAGACAGACAGATTTCAGTTTGTTCTTGTGGATTCCAATTGTCCTCATGGGTTGCAGTATGTCCTTACAAGTGACAGTATGTGTGCTCTTGTCCACATCCTACTTTCCTTCTCAAATGTTAGTCTAGCTGATCTGTAGTAAATACAGGCTTAATACTAGATGCAAAGACAACCACTTTGCATAGGAGTAGGACTGGATTGTGCTTGTATCACAGCGATGTCTGGCCTGTGCTTATCATGAGTTTATTTTACACACAACAAATGCATAGCCCTAGAATGTGACAAGGGAGACTGAATGCTTTGGATGAATGGGATAGAAAATGTGATATGGGGACATCTAGGACACATGATCCAATAGTAATTGCAATTCTCCCTGTGAAGGCAACGGGACTGAATGTCCAGATCTTCTTAAGAGTCTAGTAAATAAAATTAATGTCAGATTTTTGAATGAACAATATGTTATTTCTATTCTAATTTCATAAATCATAAACAATTGACTAGCTTCTGAAAGTTCACCTGCTACAGAAATTGCGTGAGGTCAAATCCTTATCATTAGTCTCTTATGCTACATCACTCATGGTGGTTCTGCTTCCTGATTGTAACCTAATTGCCACAGAGCCTCAGGGGAAAGGGCTCAGGAAATCATTTTTAAAGTGATTCCAGATTTCTGCTATGAGGATGTTTAAGTGAAACTGCCAGTTTACATTGTTGTGGGGCAGGTTGTTTTAACTTCAGAGAGCTTTACACATTTTTCTGTATGATCCATTTTAAGTCAAAAATTCAACTATTACAGGAATGTTGTTCTGAACACCTGTTCCCAAGTGAGATAGAAGGAAGTTTTACTTAGAATTCATCTTGTGATCCAGACCACAGATTAAGTCCACAGACCACAGTCACTACCATTTCTTGCCTGGGATCTGCAGATGTGCATTTCAGCTTGGCTCCTGCAGCAGGGGGTGGGGGTTGTGTCTCTTATTGAGCTCTGGGGTTTTTGTTTTGCCTTTACTGTCTCTTCAAACACTGTGAGTTCTGCTAGAGCACAGAAATACTTTGCTGAATCTTCCAGCCGTAAGGCTGAAATGGTCAAGTCGATGGAATTATCTGCTTTCCGGAAGTTGACAGAATAACGAGGATCATTGTTTGCATTGTAAAGATCAGAACCCTGGCGGAGAAGGAAAATCATCTCTTTGCTGGGAAGTTGCTTGTACCAAAAAATATAGTAGTAACTCCAGCTTGTTTCATACCGGCAGTTCAGGGTGACTGCCTGCCCCACTGTCGTGGATCTGGCTATCTGGGCTTGAGTAACTTTCTGGGCCACAGTGGATCCTGTGGGAAAAATCAGAAAACGGAGCTGATCCTCTGAGGCAGTGAATAAAATATTGTAAGAATTAGACTAATTTAAGACCCAAAGACAAACCAAATTGAAATCCTAGTATGCTTGCTTTTCTCTAATTTCCTCTTCCCTCCTCAAGTGCATGAGAAGTTCCACAGGCCTGTGTGCAACCCTCTCGTCCTTAATCTTCCTACCCATGTTTGGAACCATCCATACCAGAGTAGCTGAAGGCCAGGAATACCCACAGCAGGCTGAAGGGCGGCATGTGGCATGTATCCCCCTGCACAAATGTGCTTCGTGCCGCCTCAAGCTCTGAGTTCGCTGTGCTCTGAGTATTCAGCAGTGTTTATGTGTAGTTCCTGTGTTCTGATGTCACTTCCCGACAGAGGAAATTGGGTTTCTTGTATTCAGAGACACATGGTCTATGCAGAGAGATGTGAAAAGTTGTCTGGCTAATCCCAAACCTTTTCTTTGTCTACTTGTCTTTTCTTGGTCATTAAGTTAGATAGTACCTGGAAAAGAGGTATGGAAAAAACAGTTCATATTGAAGGTTGGCGCTGCAGGAACTGCCGTTGAACCAGATGATGTACGTTCATTTCATTCAGTGGAATAATTTTAGGGTCTATTTAAAGTAGAATTTGTAATGAGCCATAGACTCTCTTTATTATCTACTTACTGGTCACTCATTCAGCATTTATATACATTCTTTCATCCAGAATCCAATGAAATTTAAAAGAAAAATACAGATTATTGATGTTCTTTGTGAAAGGCAGTCTATCATAAATAATTACTACATCATTCTTCTTCTTTACTGAATTCTAGGGCTCTACTTGCATTCTGCAATAAATAAAGGCACTTTAAAGTTGAATGGTAAATATTAGTTCTTCTGACTTTCAGAAGCTATTTAATTATTTGTGTTTTATGAAATTATAACAGGAATAAAACTTAATTCTTTCCAAATCTGATATTGAATTTGTTAGTAAACTAGCATCAGGATATTCAGTCCTGTTGCCTTCACAAATAGAATTTTACTTATTTAAGATCAAGTGTTGTAGAATTGTCTTGATGTCACATTTTCTATCCCATTGATCCAAAGTATTTAGTCTCCTTTGTTAAACTTTGGGGATGAGCATTGTTTATGTGTAAAATAAAGTCATGGTAAGCATGCCAGATCTCTCTGTGATATAATGTCATGATCTTTTCTTATAGAATGGGAGAGGCTCCAAGCACTTTGAGCATGTCTACGCTACGGAAGTTAGTAGCTGAGTATTTTGTATACTTTTATGTGACTGAGTGGATTTTAGCTGTTAATCTTTTATGTGGTTTCATTGTTTTAATGGATGAATTAATGTAAAGTGACCAAGAGAAAACTAGAAAACAAAGTACACACAAGGTCTCTAAAACATTTCCAGTTCTGTGATACAGATCAAAATAACATATGAATGAGTGGTGCAGGGAAGAGTTTCTCATTATTTGAGACATCCGCTTCTCTCTCTCGTTTCACCTTTGAGTGGCGACAGGTAGCCACACTGTGATTTGCAATTATTTGCCTAAGCAGATGGAGACCATGAACGCCCACAGCAGCCTAGGAAGCAGCATCATGGCAGGATTCCCCCCATAGCCCTGCTGTGCACCCTGGCAGTGGAGGTGCGGGGTCCCTTGCCTGCATTTAGCAGCGGCCCCTGAAATGTGGCTTCTGAGTGGGTCAAGTTTGAATGTGCTGTGACAGCGTGTTTGGGAAATTGAGCCCACCCTGGACACTGATTTGCTCTTTCTTGTCATATAATTCATAAATAACAAATGGTTGTACCTCGTAAAGAACAACCATAAAACTTAATATTGAATAAAGTATTAGGAGATTAACCATTTAAAATTTCCACGTTTAGCAAATTAATTATAATAAATCTTAGGGGCTTATCTGAAACAAATTTATTATGAATTATAGCTCTGCCTGCAAATATTCGTGCCTGTTTTGATTGTTCTCTGTCCTCCCACTGATTCTTAGGTGAAGCGTGCTTGCCAGTCCTTGGCTTGAACACAGGAGACAAACCAGAAGTCATTTCCTCCCTATTTACCCATCAAACCATGAGAACTGGTAGATTCATAACAGCAAAGCATCTGCTGACACAAATGAGATTTAAAAAGGGTTCCAAGGCCGGACGCGGTGACTCACGCCTGTAATCCTAGCTCTCTGGGAGGCCGAGGCGGGCGGATTGTTTGAGCTCAGGAGTTCGAGACCAGCCTGAGCAAGAGTGAGACCCCGGCTCTACTAAAAATAGAAAAAAATTAATCGGACAACTAAAAATATATAGAAAAAACTAGCCGGGCATGGTGGCGCATGCCTGTAGTCCCAGCTACTTGGGAGGCTGAGGCAGAAGGATCGCTTGAGCCCAGGAGTTTGAGGTTGCTGTGAGTTAGGATGACGCCACGGCACTCTAGCCCGGGCAACAGAGTGAGACTCCGTCTCAAAAAAAAAAAAAAAGGGTTCCAAGTTCTATCCTCTCTCCTGTTGTGTACGAGACTGTCAATATTAGCAGCAGTGAAGGCCTATTATTTCTAATAGAACTTTTTCTTTATTTTTATTAGAATTTGACTCTCTAAATTCAAATATTCAGCCATGGTGTAGCCAGGAATATATGTATGTTGTTTGCTGCAATTCTGAAATTCTTATTATAGCTATTAGAAAGACAAAACCTCTCATGAAATGCTATTTTATCAGTAAACATGTTCAAAACTATCAATAGTATAAATACTGCACAAAATTTAAAAAAATTCTCACTTTGTATATTGAAAGAATGAAGATACTTTTCCAATTTATGCTGAAACTTCATCTGGTAAAAGAGTTTGTGTCAAATTACCAAACTGCCAAAAATGTATTTTTGTTGTACCATCCCATAAAGAAATGCAAATGAGAATAATGGAGTTATTCTATGGTAAACTCTCATCAGACTCTCCCCAGTTCCTTTATGGAATCCCCAGCTCCCATACCAAGTGAAACCACAGAATCACGTTTGAGGTTCCCAGATTTCCCCAGTTGTTCCTCCCTCCTGCATTCTTGGTAATGGCTCTCCTCTGATGCTGGCCAGAAGTCCAACCTAGGCACTGCATTGTGGTTTTTTCTTGTATATTTCAGCCCAATGAAAGCTACTGCAAGAAGACGTGAATGCTATTGCAATTTTCTTTTCCACTTTTTCAAACTACTAGAAAAGAAAATGAAACAAGAGAGGAAAGGGGAGTTCATAGAGTGGCATCTTGTGGGTACATCTCCCTTTGCCAAGAGACATCTTATTTGATATTTTTTTCAGTTTCTCTTTTTATGTATTGAAAAATTGAAAAAGTTTGTATTTTGGACTGGAGGAGGGAGCCTGTGGTTTGGTTATTTCAGGTTGAACATCTTTTTATTTGTAAATTATAGATTAGAGAAATTTAGAAATTATAGAAATTTTTATTGATGTTTATCTGTCCTACCAGGACATACCTGAAAAAGTCGTAAGTAATAAGGGTCCTATTCTCCATTCTGTGTCCTGGTGGAGAAGGAAAAATTGTGACTGTTGCTATACATTTAAAGAATTTTTTTTTTTTTGCTTATGAAATAATTCTTATGTGAAAGAGTATGGAAAATTATGTAGCAGACACCTTTGCACCTGGCGATGAGAATAAACAGATAAACAAATGTTTAATTTTGCTATTTTTTATAGATATTCTTCTCCCTCTCTCAGACATTTCAGTCAGATCTAAAATACTAACCTTGCTCCTTCTTTTCTCATTCCAAAGTAGAAACCATTCTTGGGAAGATTTCATGCATGTCTTTTTAAATTTAACTCTTAGAGATATGCAACACTAACAAGGTATTCATTGTATTTTATTTTGAGATTTCTCATTTATGGTGGCATACAGTACATATCATTCTGACATTTTCTTTTTATGCCTAACATTTTATTTTTAAGAGCCATTTAAGAAAGTGTGCGTTGAACCACTTCTTTGCTTGTAATAGCTACGTATTTCCATTGTGTGTATAAACAACTATTTTTTTCCACTATAAATTATATTTATTACTTTCGAGCAGTGTTGCAGAGAGCATCCTTGTAAATGTCTTTTAGTTCATACATTTTCAGTATCTTTCATTGAGATATTGGGAATTGGTATTGCTGGATTTTTGAACGTGCATTTTCTTAACTAGTTTAGGCAAATTGTTCTGTAAGTGGATGTATAAATTATTCTCTGTGTGGTTGTTTTTCCCCATCTGTATAAGTACAGTAGCCTTATCTCCCTATATTTTTATCAATACATTGAGTTACCAGATATTTTATTTTTTATTACTCTGATAGAAATGAAATTTTAATTTATTTTAATTTGGTTTCCTTAAGTACTGTGGAAACTGACATTTTACATATTCACTGACCATTTGTATTTCCTGTTCTTGAATTGCCTTTTATATCTGTCTCTGTTTTTATTTTGGATGTTTTTCTGATTTATTTGTAAGAGTTCCCTATCTAACTTTTCTAATATTTTCTTGGTTGTGGTTTACAAATACTTCCCACCATGTGTCTTGTTTTTAATTTAGTAGTGGGCACACAGCAGGTTTGCATGAGTGGACTAATAAAATATGGTATATGTATACAACGGAATACTACTCAATTATAAAAAGTGACGGTGATCTAGCATCTCTTATATTTTCCTGGATAGAGCTTGAGCCCATCCTCCTAAGTGACTTAGTGCCTTAATACAACACAAATATATTCTTTTTCAGTTCTTGAGGTCATAAATCCAAAATCACTTTCACTGGGATAAAATCAAGGTGTTAGCAGGTCTGAGCTCTTTCTGGTAGCTATAGAGAATAATGTGTTTGCTTGTCTTTCCCAACTTCAAGGATGTCCTTGTTCCCTCATCATGTTGCTTTTGTTTGTTCTTACTCTACTGTCTCCCTTTTTATAAGCGGACTTCTGATTACATTGGGTCTACCTGGATAATCCAGAATTATCTTCCCAATTCAAGATCTTCGAATTATTCACATCTGCAAAGTCCCTTTTGCCATGTTATTCAGTTGAATGATGTCCCCACAATTCATATCTCCAGTATGATGAAGTTGAAGTCATTATCTTCAGTTCCAAAGAATGTGAATTTATTGAGAAATAGGGTCATTACCGATATAATTAGTCAAGTTAAAGTGACTTTATACTACAGTAAGGTGGGCCCCTAGTCCAAGACTGGTGTCTTTATGACAGGAATTTCACATGCAGAAACAGACACACACAGAAGGAGGATGATGGAAGGTGACACAGGGAGGACATGACCGTCTACAAGCTAAGAAAAGGTATCATAACCTAGAGGTGAGGTTCAGAACAAATATACCCTAGGCCCTAAAGGGAGCAGGGCTCTGCCAACACCCTGATTTCAGATGTGTTCACTAGAACTGTGAGAAAATAAATTTCTGTTGTTGTAAGCCACAATGTGTGTGGTACTTGGTGCCACAGCTCTAAGAAACTATTACATGTAAGGTAAAATATTCACAGACTCTGGGGATATAGCATGGATATGTCTTTCAGGGGCATTATCCAGCCACCACATTGTTTAACGATTTTTTATTTTTTTCACTAACAATGTTAGAAAATATTTATTTATTTTAGTTCATTAAAAATATTCATCATTAGATTTTCCTTTTTATTGCTTTGTTTTTCTTTCCTATTTGATTAATTTCTGCACTTATATTTATTTTTTGTTTGAAGTATAATTTATACAGTGAAATAAATGAGTTATAAGTGTAGAGTTAGAAATGTTTTGAAAATTGCAAACAGCCTTGTAAACCATTTTAATACTGATTGATATTCCCTTGAATGTATATAGCTCAATTTATTTAATCTCTTATTTGTGGACATTTTTTCTATTTCATGGTTGCTATGAGCAAAGCAGCTATGAACATTCTTGTACAAGTTTATTTGCGGACATATGTTTTTATTGCAACTGGGTAAATGCCTAGAAGTGGAGTCATTGAGTCATGGTACATGTATGTTTTAGTTTTATGAAAATTTGCGTAAGTGATTGTCCAGTTTACATTCCAACCCCAATGTTTAAGAATCCGTTTGTTTCAAATACTAACTTTTTATTATGAAATTCTTTTAAACTTACCTAGAACTTGCAAAAACAGTACAGAATTCTCTTCCATATTCGCCCAGTTTTCTACATAATGAAAATGTTTAATTTTCAAATCTTCTCCAAAACATTTGGGCTAAACCTTACAGAAACTATTTTAAAACCACTGGCACCACTGAGAGAGGCACTCAGAAACTTTACATGAATATTTGTATCACCATTTGTCAAAACCCACTGATTCTTCCTTGGACAATTGGAATTCCCTGAGACATCTGTGTAGAACAAAACCAGTAGTTGAGTTTTATGAAGTAAAAATGTTAAACTCTTCCAGATCTTACAGAGTAAATTTCTATATGCCTTCCCACTGCCCATGGGAGGATTTGCACTAAATCCTCACTGACATTGTGACTTCAGCTTTCTCTGGCTCCTGCTCTGAAAGGGGAGTGGAAGCGGCTGCTCCTAGGTCCCAGGGCAAGGTTTGGGGACAGGCAACAGGTGCTTGGGGAGCACTGTGCCTCTGCACAGAAGTAGGTCCCCACATCTGCAGTCTGGGTGGCTGTGATGTGCAGGGAGCTGTCCTTTCTTGTTTCTCCAAACTGAGCTGTCAGTCTTTTCTCCTTCTTCACTTCACTACTTTTCACTAATATCATCAGGAGGACAGGGCTTCCCCCAGGCCGCTGTTTATACCACTGTACACTGCTTAAAGTGCTTGTGGAATTGCAGTATATGCTGAAGTCCTCTCCTTCCTGTATGTGCAGGAACTGAGGAATTTGCTTTACCTGTTGTCCATTCAGCTCTGATCAGAAAGACAATTGGGGACATCAGATACAATCAGATTAGACCTCTAGTCCCTGAGCTCCAGGGTCTCTGTCACTCTTCTTGTCTATGTCTATTTTTCTCTTTCTTTCC